>PPHD01011932.1:0-17642 GCA_002909625.1 Bambusicola thoracicus
GGTTCCATATCCATTTTTCCTCAGAGCTGTGCTGCCATTGAAGCATCCCTCCAGATGGATGCTTTCTGCTCCCGAGGGGCAGCGATGAGAACCTCCCATCTCAGGACAGAGAACACTGTAGCTGGTGCTTACAGCATCACCCTTCATTCAGCATCAACTGCGTGAACCAAATCTGAGAAATAGCACACAAAACACTTATTTCTATTTTTCTTCCCTAAAGTTTGTACAAAATTCTCCTCATAAAACGCTCATTTCCTCACCCAGGTAAGGATACACACCTTGACTGATTCCTTTCTGTGCTGCCGAGACAGACAAGCATTTAAATGCCTCTCCTTAGCAGGACGCTTGATATATAATATTTTGATCAAATCTGAAACGTTTCATGTCTGCTAATGGCAGCTCTCCATTTATCTTTCCCATCTGCAGCGATACGTAGCAGTGAGACTACCGCGTCCCTGTCCCCCTGGAAGCGGCTCGTTATGTGAGGCACCGCGCGAGACAGCGTTGCATGACAGTCTGTATGCCACTGCTGCACCCTTCCCGAGTGCTCCTTTCATGTGGAAACCAAGAAGCAGCATGAACGGAGACCTCAGCAGGGCCAGGGGCACCTGACCGCAGCAGGGTTTCCCTGCAGCACCCCTGCAGGCTTCAGCTCCGGCACTATTTGGCAGTGTACTTTCTGACTCTTTTCACGCAGGCAGACAAATCCCAGAAGGCTGCTTGCTATCCCAAGCACATCTGGCACTCAGGCCGGGTGCTTGGCAAACACACTGATGGCCTTCTGTCTTGGAGTGCGAGCGCCTCAAGTACATCCTGATTGGCATCGGCGTGCAGAAATTCCTTCTCCCTTCAATAAAATAGTTAAGATCTGGATGTAGTGGTAATTTCTGCCATTTTCTGAAAGGCTGTAAAAAAATTACTGGCTCCATAAAGCCCTTCTCTTTCAAAACTGTCATCATGTGGCTTGGAATACTCTGGGAAGGGTGCCCAGAGCTGCGTCCAGCTGCATCCTGCGCTTCAGTACAAGCATTTGCATACGGGCTGGTAATTGGCATGCAGTTAGTTGGATGCCAGATACAGCCATTGCATAACCCAGCTCATCTTTCTGCTGGGCCCGAAAGAGTCTCTGTGTGCTGAGCTTAAAATCTCTGTATGGATCTGTTCAAGAACAGTCACACGCTTCCAGGCCACATAGTCAACCTGTCCTGAGATACAACACCCGGCTCTTAGAACAGGAATTTTAACAGAAAGCTGTTGGAGGTGGAAAGCTCCTTTCCCTATTTTTTTTTTTTCTCCTCTTTCTTCTATAACTGCTAAGAGGTTACTGCCAGTCCTGCTTCTTGCTTTTGCACACACACTACGTTCAGGCTTGGAATCTGATGGGATGCTGGGGAGCCTGCTCATGCTGCCAAGCACTGACACCACAGGCACACAGCTATCATGTGCCTGCTAACTGTTCCCCAGCCCCAAATCTCACGTGTTCTGCAACCATCACATCTGGCCACAGACCACCTGACCTTACTTAGACCCAAGTTCTGCATACCTTATAAAATAGAAGAGTGAAACTGTGTCCGTAAATGAACTGTGGCTATTACAAGAAAGATATTAAAAAAACAGAATTCACATGAATTTTAAGATATGAACCTCAAAGCAGTTATTTGTGGGGGCAAATAAGCACCTTAATCATGCCTATACAACCACTTGGGTCAGTGGGCACTAGAGCAACAGTGACACGGTAGCGAGCACAAGGCACAGCTCAGGGTTGCTCTACTCACTTCTTTAGGACCACCATCTCATCTCTCACCTCAAGTGTTCTCTAGTTCTTCTGCTTGCTGTTAAGTAAGAGCCCTTCTCATCTCCCACCAGTCTTCAGTTTCACAAAGGCCTCATCCTTCCTCCCTGCTTAGAAACTGCCATGGAAACATCCTCTTCTGTCTTTCTTTCTAGCAAGACCGTAGCCAACACGGCTGCAAACATTCCCAGCACACACCTCCTTCCTTTCCCCAGCAGATCAACTGCCCTGAACCCGATCTGCTCTCCATTACAACGCAATAGACCAAGAGATTCCTCCTGGCCTGGACTGACATGGACTTGACACTGCAGTGAGATGTGCACCCCATGCACAGAGGACATCTCTGCTCACTGCATGGTGGGCAGATCTTGCCCTGTACCCAGGCAACCTCGGCAGTAACAAGGGTAACCTTCATTGTTACAGCTGGTAGAAGAACACTCTTCCCAGAAGAAGGATGGGTTTGCCTCCAGCATTTCACCACTGTACCATTAAACCAGCCCAAACATTTTCTATCAGCAGGCAGCGAGAGCGCACAGTTTGTCCTTGTCTGCATTCTAGCTAAACTGTGTTTGGCACTGATTAATGATATCTATTTCAATGAGATCATTTTTAATAACGTAGACAACAGGAAGGAAGCGTGAGCACCCAGACCCACCAATCCTGGCGTTACAGCTGCTATCCTCAGTATTAAGGACAAGTCTTCGTATTTTTTGCCCAAGAACTTCCCAGCACACGAACAGATGATGTGCTGAGTGCAGAGTAGCTGAGGGCAGAACAAAGCAGCTGCTTTCCCAGTGTCAGGGCTGGGCTCCATTGCATTCAAGCTTGACTCTTTGCACTCCAAACTGTCCATGCTTAGTTGTGTGGCTTTTCTTACCATTGCCCTTTAAGGTCAATCCATCATCACTGACACAACTGGCAAGTAAATAAATCAGTAGAAGAGATATCCTGAATGATTATTTCTCTCTGAGTGCTGTGGCCCAGAACTACACAAATGTTAGCAAAGGGACACGGATGGTGATTTGATGAAATACTGGGGAGGGAAAAAAGTTATTCTTCAGAGTAACTCCTAACTCATAACTTCTCCTTTGGCCTTTGTAGCTTTTTTTCGCCCTTGCTTGAGCTTCAAAACTTCTGGCTCAAATTGCATACAAAGTCAGTGTAAGGCTGCAGCAGTGATATACCTGGCTGTTCCTGGTCTTCAAAGGCTACAAAACATCTGTTGGTTGGCAAGAGCAATTAATTAGCGATACTGAAAATATGGTTCCTTTTCACAAAGGCTTGGATGAAGCAGAGGAGGGGGAGACAACTCCAGGAAAGTCAAGCCTCATGAAGGCCTGTAAGCTGTGCGCCTCTGGGCAAATTCCCAAGGCTGAAATCTCAATGAATTTAATGGTTCTTAATTCCACAGGATTTCTAATTACAGCTCAGAGAAGGTAATGAGATGTGATGTAAATGTTTAAATGAAAAATAACTAAAATAAAAAACGCCTGTCAAAGCTACCAGGCAGCCCCTCGGACCCACAGCAGGCACCGTCTTGCTGGGCAGCCTGGGGTGGCCAGGCAGAGCCCCACGGCATCCCCACTGCTGATGTACCTCCCAGACCACCTCCCTTGTTAAGCTCCTAATGAAGAAGGCCTCCTCGTTCCATGCACCTCTAAGTCTAACTAATTTTGGTGGTTACAACACGCTGCATCCTGGAGCGCTCCTATTTTCACAGGAAAAAAAAAATCCATCTTCCCATCCCAAATCTTTCAGGTCACACTCCACTGGGTGAGGAAGATGGTGAAAACCCAAGTGCAGACATGAAAGGAGTTGGGAAAAAGCCACCACTGATCTAAGAGCTGCTGTTTTCCTGGCACGCTCTCTAGTGAGGATTCCCATTCCTGCACATGAGGGGCCTTCTGAAACCCCAGCACTGCAAAGCACCTCTGACCAAGTCAGGGGAGGAATGAGCAGGAGTAGCAGGGCTGAACACTGTGGTCTCAGCAAATGTACTGCAGGGCTTTATGCCTGGTCATTCTGACACTGGCTTTCATTTAAGCTTGTGGGAAGACCTTATCCTTCCCTTTTCCCTGCTTCACGTCATTTGAGAGCTAAATTCTCAGAAAAGGCGCCCATGAGCAACGCGTGCATCAGATGGACCCACGTGGATCAACAGCCACCTGAGCCCTGACAGCTCCTCAGACACAAGCACCAGCAGAGAAGCCAAGCCTATGGCAAACCAATGGCACAGCACCACTGCCATCTCCTTCCGTGTGGGCAATGCATCCCCGCTGTGGGGCAGCTGGGGAAAAAAAGGGTTCCAACAGGATTTAACCTTAGTGTTCTGGGCTGAACTATTAGCACCAATCACAGTCCACGCAGAACCATGTTGCAAACGCGTGTAACGTGCAGGAAGCTCTTGGGCTGTACCAAAGTGAGAGGCACAACGGCAAGTGCACATCCAAGTGACCTCTGGAGAGCACACTGCTGTATGTGCACATTTTGAAAGACCGGTTACCCTCAGATGAATGAGACCAACATCTGCTTACAACCACAGTGGCATTCTGGACTCAGTGGGGTACATATGCAGTGCCATCACTGCTCTGCAGTTTTTAATGTTAGGCTGTTTTCTCACTGGGAAGCTGCCTGGTGCTTCCCAGGGGAGTTCAGGATTGCTCAGAACAGCAAAAGGAATTCCTGAAAGCAGCAACCAATATTTCTCCACCCCTACTTCCCAAGGACTTAACATGATCTGATGAGAATCACGTTCTTTGCGCTGCAGCTCAGGGCTAGCACAGCCCTACTGTGCAGGTCAGAACCAAAGCAGAGAAGATATGCAGAAGGGGAAGAGCAGCATCTCCAATGCAGGCATGACTCCCACAAGGCTGCCTCTGAGGGGACAGGCTGGACAGCTGGCGAAGCAAGAGTTGACCAGAATGGGAATTTGGATAACAATCTCAGCCCAGATTTGTCCCTCCTCCAGCCTGTAAAGCACCCCACCGGAGTGTCAGCACAGCCAGAGCTGCCTCAAACCTTGCTCCTTCCCACAACATGAACAGATAGGAGACATCACCCTTGACTGCCTGCCAGCACTTGTCAGAAGAAGGATTAAGTGCCCAGGGCCCCAGCAGGCACTCCGAGATCTCTGCATTCACACATTTGCTGCTCTGGGTTGCAAAACCCAACTACCACTCCAAGCAGGTGCCAGCATCACCAGGACCTGCGGCAGCAGCACCAACACCTCTCCTTGGGACTGCTGTTCTTAGTCTGCTTTTGAGTTATGGAAGAAGGGACTGAAGTCCAAACAAGCCTGAACCTGAACTTTGTTTGCATTTCCCTAAATCTGACCAGAGATGAGATATGGTTCGACAGAGAAACAGCTGTTAAAGCACCAGCTGCTCCTCCCAAGTCCAGCGCACACCACAGCAGACACTTAATCCAACAGGCTGACCTCTCCAGAGCGCTGCCCAGCTTGTTGTGCACCACACAGTGCACCGGTAGCTGCCTCTTATTCAGGAGCCAAACCCCCATTCTACCTCTGTGGCGGAGCAGGCAGACATCAGAAGAGCTGGCAGCATCTCATCACAGCATGCCCTGCTGGGACTTAAACTCATCTCCTTCGGAAGGGCAGCGCCAGCAGGCTGCACCCCATCCTGCAAATGGAGTCTACCATATGGCACATGGATACTTGGAAGGAGCTTAAAGCAACCACAGCTCAGGAAAAACGTACAGGTACTTACTGCACTCGTTTATGAGGAGGCAGAAGGGAAAATACAGCCACACATCATATACACGGGAGAATAACCTACACTGATAAAACAACCACCTTTAAGTACAAATTCACAACTTCTTTTACTGTTGTGATTCTGATTCCCTTTCAGGAGTGATTAACCTTTCCCAGCATATGAAATGCTATGAAATGCTTCTTGACAGTCAAGAATAAGCGGGAGACTGAATGTGTCTCAAAGCTAACCAAAAAAAAGGCTCAGATGCTTTTGTTCAGCCATGGGGTACATTTTCCCTTTAAACACATAACTCGGTTTTATATTTACTTTGTTAATTAAAAATGAGATTTCTTAAATTTGTAACTTAAAAATCCAATAAAGCAGCAGCCACGATAGGCAAAAGCATTTCCCTTGGTGTAAGTGTTACAGAAGTCTATCGGTTTGCCACGAGCACAGATACACAAACAGACTGCGCCTATCAGACGATGATAAAAACCACCCTGCTGATGGAGGAAAGCTGTGCTTATCAGCAGCATGTGTCATTATTGCCACGCAGTACAGACCCATGCTCCAGACAGGCAAATTCGAGGCTGAGATCTTTCTTCTCTGAGGTCCTCTTCCTATGCTGTATTATTATTCCAGTAACAACTATCTCTGACATTAATTCAATGCAAGCACCCCAGATGCAGGGAAAAGGGAGTAGATAGCACTCTATACATAAGGGATACCAAAACACGATGCTCTTTACCTCTGATTTTTTTTCAATCATCATGAATTGTTCATTAAATAACCGATGCTCTTTGCCTGATCAAGTAAGGCACTGAACTAAAAGCAACCCTGAAGAGAAACAGTGCAGACCTGTCCTGAGCTTCACAATGCTAAGGGGCTACAGTGAGGACTTGTCCAGGAGGAGCTCTTTGGAAGAGCACCGTGGGCTAAGCAGGAGGGCAAGGCAGAAATGGGATGGGATGCTAACAGGTATTTCTTCTGCGCTTCTCCCTTGCTGCTCAGAAAACACGTAAGAAAGAGAGAGGAGTCTAACTTTGAATCTCACAGAAGGAGGTGCCAGCTTAAGAACTTTCTGTTCGTTCATCCATTGTGTAATTCATCTTCTGCTTGCAAGTCACTGCAATGCAAAAACAGCCCAGCATATACATCAGTGCCCTTCTAACTAGAACATAAAGTTCTTAAATGCTATTGAGCTTACCTACCAGTTCAAACCAGAGCAATCCATGCAGCTGACCTGAAGTGTCTCTGGCTGCCTATTGGTACCGATGGGCCTTCCGATCCTTCCACCAACCACCACTCTCACCATTTTAAAAGCCATTTTAAAATATTTTGAACTGAAAAAGTACTTCAAAAAATCCTGGGTAACTTAAAGATATTCCTTACCACTCATTTCTACCACATTTTCTGAGCTGCGTCGCTGACCGTATGTTTTACTCAGATGTCACTTATTACCAAATGCACCTAAAGGCCAATAAACGAGGCAACTCATATTAAGGCCAATAAAATGCACCGTGGCCAATCTAAACACAGGGCTGCCCAGGGAGGCTGTGGATGCCCCGTCCCTGGAGGTGTTCAAGGCCAGGCTGGATGAGGCCCTGGGCAACCTGGTCTAGCAAGTGGGGAGGTTGGTGGCCCTGCCTGGCAGGGGGGTTGGAGATTCATGATCCTTGAGGTCCCTTCCAACCCAGGCCGTTCTGTAAACACAAGGATCCCGTGTCAGCTGTTTAAATAATCATGGCTTTTAGGAAAACAAATTCATACCCAAACTGTCATTCCTCAACTGTTTCTTAGCCAAGATAACTTAGTGACTCAGCTCCCAGACTGGCAATTAGAAACTGGCAAAGTACTTGATTGATACAATAGCAGTACTTAAATTAATGAAGCAGATAACGCCTATAATCAAGGAGAAAAACCTAGAAAGGGTGTAGGTAGCATGTTATTACACCACAAAAGAGTTGATTTGTTTTCATTTCAGCTGTGCCTCAGTATGTTTACTAAATGAGCTTCATTTTATAGGGACTTCCATCTCTTTATGCACACGGCGGTTTCCATAAAAATGCCAACTTAGTTAACGAGAAGTCCCAGATAGACTGCAAAGCTTAAGGGGTGTGAGACCTGCAGGGGGCCTGGTGACCCCACTCTTCTCAGGGATGGGAACTTGCAGTAGACGCTGGCAGAGCCCTGGGCTCTCGCAGGGGACTATTTCAGCACTTACTGCAGCTGGTCTTCTGCCAGCTTCCCACAGGGAACGCGGGGCTAACTGGAAGATAAGTCACCAGGCCCTGTCACTTCATATTTCTCCATCACTCGCAGGACCATCATCCTTCAAAAGTCCGTTTCCAGCTGAGCTATCAGAGAAGAATGAAAAATCGTTCTTTTAACAAGTCTCAGCGAGTAAAAAAGATAAATGGTTTGGGTTTAATTTAAAAGCCATTGAAAATGTAAAATGACACAAGACGACGCAGGTCCTAGTTCATTTAGGACAGCAGCTTACTGTGCACACTTAAATGCTCAGCTTTGGTACGTGCAGGCAAGTGGTGTTTCCCAAAGCTTTGCTCCTGCCTGGGATTCACATTATGGAGATAACCTTGTTATAGATATGATGTCCTTTGCTCTAGTACCTGTCACAGCTCCGCTTTCTTGCCTTGCCAAGCTCTCAAGGGGCGCGCAGCAGCAAACGCATGGCACCTGTCAGAGTGCCAGGGTTGTCAGTAAAAACAAATGGAGGAACCACAACAACACAAAGCTCCTACTGCCGGGAACCACAGCCAGCAGCTCTCCACTTTAAGATGCCACTACTGCCGTAACAAAAGGACCACATGAAACACTGAGACATTCCAGTTTCACTGCCTCCATAAGCTGTTAGATCGGTTTCCAGCTTTACTATAAACCTGCTAATCATCTGCTGCATTCCTAGATTGAATGCCACTGCCCAACTCCCCCCTACGCTTCACAGTCCCCATTAGAAGCTCAAAGGAAGCAAACTCATACCTCTAAGAAAAGCACGTAAACCAGGCATGTTGTGTAAGCTTTTAAAATCAAATGTCACACTTGTTTTTATTTTATTTATATCCAGAAGCATAAACAGCAACACATTTCCCAAAAAAGAAACTAGAGAAGAATAGTCAGGAAGGCATTCAGAGCTTGGAAATACTTTGCTTTTGTATTACACAGGCAGGAGAAACCCTAAGGTTTCAAACTCCACCACTCTCCCCTCCCTGGAATCCAAGCAGATGGTACGAACAACACACTGTAACGCAATCTCATTAGCTTCATGACCCATCTTGCTTTCTCTCCTGCCATCCCTCAGCTACCAGAGGCCAGCTAAGGGCCACTGCATCCCGTTAGTTCTGCCCTGCAGCTCACATCCTGTCTCTGCCCCCAGCTTGCAGCAGCAGGGGCCAACACCCCAACGCCTGCACCCAGGTGGTACAAGCAAGCGCAGCAGCACTGCTGTGTGCAGGCTCCATACTCTGCAGAAGCTCCCACTCCCTCTACAGGTGCACAGTGTTAGCTTCAAAAGGCTGAGATAAAATCTGACCCACCCAAAGCACATCACAGAGGCTGGAATCAATAGCACAATCAATAAGGGAGTGAAGAAGACCCCCTCCCCAACAGCAGCACTCTCACCTCTCCAGGCAGGTGCTGCCACTTCTCCTCACAGATGCGCTGCCAGAACGAAGCTCCCATTGATTCCTATGGGCTGCTGGATCAAACACTGTGCCTTATATTTATGCATGACCAAAGGTTTTTAGGTAATAAAGTGAAGCAAAACAAAACTCAAAAAACCACAGAATGTCCTCTTTTCTTCTTCTCCCTTATACAGACACACTTAGCAAACAGCCCAGGGAGACCTGAAATCCATTCCCCGGAGCACCATCTAAACCAGCACATTTAAAACAGGAAAGCTATGGCTACAGTACTTGGCAGTCTAAGGCTTTTTGCCTAAGACTATTATGGGCAGATTTTCAGTGTCTAGTCCAGAACACAAAACGAGAGGCCATTTCCTTGTGGTAGGTATGGTGCAAAGGCCACAGAGCAGCTTTTGGTGAGAGGAACACCACTGGAAAGCAACTTCTAACATTCCTGCCTCTTGTCAGCGTTCTTGTCATCCATAACACACAGCGATGAACACCTGAAGAAGTTAGAGCTTCAGGTTTGCAATGAGACCGTGAGAAGATGACACTGAAAAATCTGAGGAGAGGAGTTTCCCTGTGGGATTTCCTTCCTCCTCTAAAATTCAGACAACTTTCAACTCTGAAGCAATTGCAGCAGCCTCCTGACACATCAGGAGTGCCACGAGTATCGATGGGCACACGGCAAGGAAGCCTTCTCCTCACCATCCAGGCTCAAAACACAGCCATCTTAGCAGGCTTAAACTGCACGTGACATACAGCATCTTCTACAGCTATGGCTGACTAACATAAAGCTGGCTGTAACTGGCACAGTTTTAATTTCTTGATTAATCAGAGGCATACGTAATTACGGCTGGCACGCTGATTCTGCCCTTTCTTGAGGACTCTGCATAGGAAAGGTAGTAACACAAGAAGCAAGAAACTTCCTGCAGCTCAGGAAGAGGTGAAGCAGCTGATGAATTCAAGGAACCAGATGTTCTTGAAAGCACTCCTAAGATTGAGCTGAAGCCATCTGCTTTCGGTGCTTTGCCACTTGGAAGAGATGATATTGCATTCTCAATTTCCTCTCTTGATATATCACTGCTTCTAATTGAGGTTTCTGCTCCTCCAAGGGTCTCTGGGTGTTCAGTTTCTTCCAGAAATGATGCCCTCATCCAGTAAAGACATTTTCTAATGTGAAACCCAATTTAAAGAAAAACACACAAAGACCCCTGTCGCAGACTCCACCCCCACCTGCCCCAGAGCTGCTATCACTGGTGGAGCTGGATGGGGATAGTTCAGTGGCAGTAACAGAATGGATTCTCCAAGCCTCACCGCAGGCTTTGTGCTGCACTTACAGCTGACAGTTGGCAGGTTTGCCACACCAGGGCTGGGAAGTGTTGCACTTAGGCACACAAAGCCTGGAGGGTTATTTTAAGGCTTCCTGCTCTGTGTCCAGGCCACCCTCAAGCACTTGTGGCCGCCAGGGCTGGAGCCTCTTATCTCCTACCAGACTCCTCTTTCCCAGGGACTCCTCATGGGACA
Source organism: Bambusicola thoracicus (assembly GCA_002909625.1). NCBI lineage: Eukaryota > Metazoa > Chordata > Aves > Galliformes > Phasianidae > Bambusicola > Bambusicola thoracicus. The sequence continues at coordinate 10,671 of PPHD01011932.1, forward strand.
TAACAGCCCGGGCCAGCGCTGCTCCATACCTCTATGTTGGGGCTGAGGATGAGCAGCAGGCACAGGGCCTGTGGGGAGGCTTCTGGGGCTACCACCAGATCCCTGGAGGTCATCAGCACACAGCCTTAATCAGAGCACCTCGTGTGCCTTTCCTTTCTTGGTGCTGGAGCCTCTGTGTGGCTGAGGGTCACACTGCAGTCTGAGAAGCCAGGCTGATTTGCAAGCTGATTTACTAAACTCTGCCTTACAGCTTTTTCTGTGCCTTTCAAGCACGTTTTTGCTTCCCAACGCCCTTCTCTGTGACAGCTCACACGCTACCACTCAGGAAGATGATGCTCAGTGAGGATAAACATCAACTGCCCTTTAGAGATGTCTGTAATAAAGCAGCTTTCCTGCTGGCTGTTCCCCATATCCGTTCCAGAAGTGGTCTCTGACTCAGCTCGGCATCACGCGATACCTGCTCACATCAGAGGCAGCTCACCATTTACTCTTACCTTTTCCAGTATGCTATGCTTTGAACAGTGCTTTTGATTTTTGCTCCCTTCACAACAGAATGGGCTATGCAAAATGTGTGCCAACCTAACGGTTCATAAAAGCACTTTTTAAGAGAAAGAACGTTCATGGTCCATCACAGCTGATGAACTGCACTGAACTGAACCGATGCACTCCTGCTCTGCATGCCTGCAGGCTCCATCCACTGGGCTGCAGAGAAAGGCTGTGCAGAAGCTGGATGCTCCAGCACGCTGCCTTTCCTTATAGGAAACCCATTCCTATCAACTCATTCCCTAAGAGCATTCTCTGGGTTAACTTCAAGTAAATCAGGATGTGAAGTCCATATCATGGCCTAACAAGCTTCACAACCAGGAAATTCTTCCTACTGCACTTATTCTGTGGCCAGCTGATTCTATGAATCCTAGTTACAGCTGTGCCCAGGCTTTACCTTTCTGAATGTAAGCAAAGAAACAAGCTAAGCTTTCATTGCCGCAGCGCTCACAGCCCTCCACAGTCACTCATGCAAAATTGAAGACCTTTCAAACACGAATTCTTTTTGAGCTGGGAAAGTTCTACCAACATGAAGCATTTTGTAATATTCCCTGCTGCCATCCCATTTCTGCAATGGCAGGCTTCCTTCCTTTGTAGTTTCTTCACAACAAGCCAAAACAAAACCACAGCACATCAGGACTAGAAGTGTTGCCCATGTACTGAAAACATGCTGCTGTTCCCACACGAGTGTGCACGTTGTTTCAGAAGAGCTTGATGACACGGTGTCAGAAATAAACCAGCAGAGAGATTGCTCCTGCCAAGTAATCACAAACACCTAATTTTAGTGCTGCGGGATGTTTCAGCTCTAACAACTCCCTGGACCAACTGCAGTGAAAGTTGTGCCATTGGAGTGCGCTCCTGCTAAGTTTAAGAAGACAAAGGTGACATCTAAGGTGAGCCGAGGTCACCTGCAGATAGGGCCCATGCAGAGCATCAGAACTGCAGCTCCTCGCCCATCAAGAGGCTGAAGAGAATCCATGGAAAATATTAAGCGTGCACTGTGCCTAACTGCAGCTTCCTCTAGGAAAGTGAGCCGGGGGGAGAAGGGGTGCTGAGGTAAAAGCTAAAGACCTAGCGATATCAAAACACATTTCCTGAATGCCTGTGGAAATTAGCAGAATCCTGCCAATAAAACAAAGAAGCAAACAAGAGAACCAGGCTTGGACCTGATGGCCTGTCTGAGGCCGCTGGGCCCCACTGGTGTGCAAGGCCCTGAGGAAAGCAGGGATTTCCATCACCACGCAGACTGCATGCTCACTTCTCATGGCAGAAAGGAGCACGCCTGTGATGAACTCCTCATTAACTTCTTCAGCATTATATCACATTACACCCAGTCCAACAAATCACTGACATGACAAACCACCCTCGAGATGACTAAGTCCTGAAATCAATTATACCACTGGGGATGAAAAAAGGAAAACTCTTAGAAGAGAATGCTTCTCCTAAACCAAGAAGTATTGGAGGTAAATGCAAAATGCTTACATGAACAACAGGTGAGAAAAGCAGAAGCAGCCCAAGGGAGAGGCATAAGAACACCTACAGCCATGAGCCTGGATGCTTGGGGAGAAGCACAGAGGACTAGATTCTGTCTCAGAAATATCAGACCAAAACACTGGCAGATCAAGGGCAGTATGAAACTGGTAAGACAAAAAAAAAACCCACCAAGATGTCAACGGTTTATGGGTTGGTAAACCCCAGTGCCCTACATAATGTTATGATGTGGAATATCGATAACCAAAAATCCTATGACCGTAGCACAAGACCACCCAGAGCCCAGACACACTGCTCTTGCCAGACTTATCCCCTTGCTGTAAACTGCAAAGTAGGCTGGGCTCACTTGTAGTCAAAAAGTTGTAACACTGTAATACAAGGGCAAGCATAGCAAAGACAGCAGAGTAACAAAGTCTAGGCTGCAGCAAGTGAGGATTTGCTCTAATGCAACAGTTGCAAGCACAGAAACAAAGGAAAGAAGCTGCTTACCTTCAGAAGGCCTCAGGTATGGGGAATCTCCAGCAAAATCCCCTTGCCTCCGCTGCCAACCCTGAAATGAGCTCTGGGAAGGGGTGGATCCCGGCTCCTCCTCTTCCGGTCACTCAGCAGCACTGCGTGCACCTGAGCTCCCCTGGGCTGGCCCTGCCTTCCTACCAGGTGCTCAATCACTGTTTCAGGCCCTGACTTAGCATTGCCACTACACAAGTGAATTTTGAAAGAAGTATAGCTGATAGCTGGCATTTTAATTACCCACCAGCCCAGCAATTCATCAGCAGAGTACCAATACTCAATGTGAGGTCCATCTCTGGTACTACCTCAGTACAAATAAAGGAATCGCCGTATTTCTTCTGGATGCTTTACAGCAAAACCAGCAAAGATCTAACAAAAGATCTGTACCTCTATCCATCTGTACACCGCTCAGCACTGACTGCTGGATCCCACAGCACACGACCAGACAGCAGGGAGGTTCACACAAGCAGAGGATCTGGCCCAAGACTTTAACCAGTGCAGGAAATGTACCTGATGGCATTCCCAGAATATCCTGACTGGACGTCCTAGCAGGAATTAAGGATCTTCTACCAGTTTTCCTACTACCAACGCTGTGTAATCACATAAGGTACAACTGACTTAAAACCCCCAGTAGACGCCACCGTGGTCAAAGTCCCAGCAAACCCCAGTGGTACAGCATAAGGTCCAGAGCTCCAAGGAAAGGGAGATTATTTATCATTACATCATTATCATCATGTGTTTACAAGCTCATTTGACAAATCCTGCCTCATTCACACAATGCCAAAAATACTCCGTTAATTCTATTTGCCTGTTACTGTTTTCTAAGCTAACTCGTTTGGCTAATGAAATATTTCCACTGCGCAGGCCTGAACTGCTGCAGGATCGAGATAAATCTTTCCATGATACTTTGATTTGGATTTAAATCATCAGCATTATCTGGCCTAGTTTCCTGAGCCATTAAGCGAAGAGATGTTGCTTCAGATCAGCAAACAACCCAGCTGTAGAGCTATGAGAGACAAAGCATGCAAAATAGTCATTTTGTAAGCATAGCGTGTGAAAACTACAAGACCTGTTTTCAGGAGTCGGAATTTTGAAGTCTGACTTCACTGTCTTTTAAGATGAAAGTCAAAAATTCCAATTCCTCTGGTAGAAAGATCTCTTTCTTACATTACTTGGAGCATTTCACTTCGGAAAATGTAAATATTTCTTTTTGATTTGCCCCCAGAAAAATGTAATATATATATTGAGCAAAAACATTCAAGCTAAATGTGTTTTTAAAATGAGAAGCTGAAACAGTACATCATGAAAACCATCTCAGGAGAGTCGGGAGATCCCAGAAGTTACTTCTGCTGAAGCATCCTCCTCTGTCAAATCGCTTCGGCTCTGATGGAGCACCTCCTGCCCCTGACTGTGCTTCATCTGCAGCTCTGCCAACCAGTCCAAGCAATAAGAAAGCCCACGGGACAAGCTCTGAGAGTTTGTCCTTCCATCAGTTAGACTAAAAACATCCTCCAGAGCTAAATGAAGAACAGATGAATGTGCTCCCACACAAGACCAAACAAAAGAGGTAACTTCTAAACTGTAGTGCCGTAAACTAAGTACTAAGTATATGACTTAACCAGAGAAGGATTTCCTACTATTTGTTACTAGTTTTTCAGTATTCAAAATGTCTTGCATAATGCTGCAGCATATGACATCTGAAATTAATAGGTTGTACATCTTCATCATGTCCAGAACTAATTCTAATTAATACCTTGTCTCCAAATAAGCAGAATCCAAGAAGAAAACATGCATTGTCTAGGGAAACTAAAAATAAGCCTCCCCAGGCAATAGTAAAGCTGCGCTGTCAGAGAGCTCCCCCCTGCCCTGAAATCCTGACAACGGAATGTGATGATGAACGGGATATCAGCAGATGCACAGGAGTAGCAAAGATGACTGAAGTAAATCATATTATGAGAGACAATCCCTTTTTCACATTACTGGATCAATCGGAAATACAGAAAGAGCCCAGAAACGTTTAGCTCATCACCTTCACAAGGAAGGTCATGAAAGAGCTTTCCTAAGCCTTTAAGAAAAGAGATGACAGTACCGAGTGAGAAATTCCTATTTTCAAGACGTTGTTACCTGAAACTTTTGTATCTTGACAAGGTGAGGCGTTCACTCAGGGTAAATTCCAAGCCACTACTTACAGATAATACACAACAATTTTGCACAGCACGGTTTCACGTTTTCAAGAAGATACCATTTTCAGAACATTACTACGTCTTCATTATCCCTGAAGCGAGGAGAAAAGCCAAAATAGCTGTCAAGACACCTGAGAAGAGTTCCTAATGTGATGATGCCTTTTGGGCCCTAATAAATTGCAGAGGAACTTGTTCTCCCTACCAGTAAATTCATCTTCATGTTAGTAAGAGAAGAGGAGCGGCAGCCCCCGCACCAGACAGCTGTAGTCACCTGAGAGTCCTGCCAGCAATTCCTGCTCCCCGAGTGGGTGACTGGAACCCTTCCACCAAAGGAGGCTAATGGACAGCACGCTTCCTGGGAGAATTCTAGAGAGAAAAATCACACAGCAAATCATGACACCTTCAGAATTCACGAGCAGCTTTTGTACCCTTCCCAGTGTAAAACCAATAATACAGCCTCCTGAAGAAAACGCAATGGAAAGCGGTGCATGTATCTGCGATACCCCACATGAACTGGGCACTTGCAGGAGGCTGCCAACGTGTCTACCATGTGCCAAAACCTGCCCGGCCTGCCCCTCAGCACAGCTAAGGGCTGGTGCCTAGGGACAGGAGGTGGCCTGGCCTCTCCTCCAGCATCCAGCAGCCATGGCAGCTGTCTGTGGGACACGAGGCCTCTGTCTGCCTGACCACTTGCCTACTGTCCGTGAGCTTGACCAAGACCCTCCGTCTGTTACAATGCAGAGAGTAGAAATTCCCCTTTACAGGATACTGTAAAGCCACAGACATTAACTGTGAGATCCTCTGTCTGCCAAAACCATACAAGTACATAAAAAATACAAATATAACAGCCACTCTATCTGAGAAGCGAGGAGTGGCCTCCTGCCTCGGAGGCTCCCATCTTATACCTTGTGTCAGATGTGCAGGGCTGCACCCTGTGGCCAAGGAGAACAAGGAGCATCACCCTAACCTCAAATCCCAGAGCACTCCCATACATTCTGGCAGCAGAAAGGCTGCACCATAGGCTGCTGAAGATCTGGAAGAAATACGCTTCGCTTTGTCTGTGACAGGCAGGGGGAACAAAATCTGTCTGCAGCTCTTTGTGAAACCCTTGGCTATCTATATCCCAAGCACCTACTAATTATTTATTGTTTCCATTCTGGAAGTGCATGTCACAGTGGCTCTGGGGAAGATCTTTCATCTTCAATGCTGTATATTCCTCTGAGGACAGGGGCTTTAGTACTGCTGTGTCTTGAGACCTCGGAGCTCCCACAAGTGCAACAGAGGTTCAGCACTAAAACAGAATTATTAAGTGATCTGATTAACTTGCAAGCTGGCTGACTGGCTGAACAACTAATGTGCACCTTGGCTCCTTCCCCCCCAAAGGGTTCTTGCTTTCGTCAGTTCCCTAAGAAACTGCTTTATTCATGCCCGCATTGTTCTGGGAAGGCAAATGTGATTGCTTTTAATATAACATCAGCGTTATGAAGTTTTGATTAAAGCTAACTACCATCGCAGGAAAATCACTGCTTTCTTTTTTTAATATGCTGATGACTTATCTGAGCACGCAACCTATAAAGGGTGCCACGGAGAGGGATCTTAGAAACTTTACTTCTATCCACTCTCAGTTAAAGGGCTTATCAAATTTTACCTATCAAAGCACAAAAAGCAGCCATTGCCTTTCAAAAGCAGCACACGAGCTGCTTATTTCCCAATACAAAGAAGAGAATTAACGCACCTCTTGCACTTCCAGCTAACGAGCAGCATCCTCTGCCATATAAGCATATATGCACGTTTTGCACAGCTTTTCTCACAGGCTGATTTCCACCTCAAAGCAGCTGATACATGCGCAGGCACTCCGTTTGTGAAGATGTCCTTCCAAAGAGTGTGGAAATGCACTTATTTACTGTAGCAAGAGGTAGCAAAATACAAATACATCAGAAAGTATTGCTTTTATAGAGCAGGATTTAAATGAGCACCGGTGCGTTTCACAGTACGCCCCACTCCTTTCCATGCTGAACAGGTTTGTTATTTGGTTGGAGGCTTCCAGCTCTTTGTTGTGTGTTTGTTTTTGAGTTCTAAAGAATGAAGACTGATTCACAGTTCTCAGTATCCCAATTCAATGATTCAGCCCAAAAATAAAGGAACTCCCCCTGGGAATTTCAACACATTTTCTTCTTCATGCGAAGACAGTATGTGTACCTACCCTTCAGGCTACAGTTTGAAATTAATGCTTCTGTCTTTCTTT
>PPHD01011933.1:0-18425 GCA_002909625.1 Bambusicola thoracicus
CTGTCTTTCTTGTATTGGAGGCCCCAGACCTGGATGCAGTACTGCAGATGGGGCCTCATGAGGGCAGAGTAGAGAGGGACAATCACCTCCCTGTCCCTGCTGGCCACCCCTCTCATGATGGAGCCCAGGATACCGTTTGCTTTCTGAGCTGCAAGAACACACTGCTGGCTCATGTTAAGTTTGTCATCCATCGGGACCCCCAGGTCCTTCTCATCAGGGCTGTTCTCAAGGACTGCTCCTTCCAGTCTGTATAAATGCCTGGGTTTCCTCTGGCCCAAGTGCAACGCCTTGCACTTTGCTGTGTTGAACCTCATTAGAGTCACTCTGGCCCACCTTTCAAGTCTGTAGAGGTCCCTCTGAATGGCATCCCTTCCTCCCACTGTGTTGGCCGCACCACTCAGCTTGGTGTCATCAGCGAACTTGCTGAGGGTGCGCTTGATTCCATCATCGATGTCATTGATAAAGGTGCTAAAGAGCACTGGTCCCAAGACAGACCCCTGGGGGACTCCGCTCATTACCAGCCTCCACCTGGACGTAGAACCATTGATCACCACCCTCTGTCTGCGGCCTTTCAACCAATTTCTTATCCAGCGAGTGGTCCATCCATCAAATCCACATCCCTCCAATTTGGAGATAAGGATGTAGTGGGGGACCATGTCAAAGGCCTTGTTGAAGTCCAGGTAAATGACATCGGTCGCTTTCCCCTTGTCCACCAACGTCATTACTCCATCATAGAAGGCCACAAGATTGGTTAAGCATGACCTCCCCCTGGTGAACCTGTGCTGGCTGTTGGATCACGCGCTCATTCCTCATGTGATCAAGCATGTCATCCAGGAGGATCTGTTCTATGATCTTTTCCTGGGTAGAAATGAAACTTGCCGGCCTGTAGTTCCCCGGGTCCTCCTTGCTTCCTTTCTTATAAATGGGAGTGACGTGATCCTTCCTCCAGTCACCCAGGGCATCACTTGTCAGCCATGTCTTTTCAAATATGATGGAGATTGGCTCAGCACCCACCTCAGCCAGCTCCTTCAGACCCCCTGAGATGGATACCATCCGGCTCCATAGACTTGTATGCATTCAGTCTCATACGGCAGTCTTGGACTTGCTCACCCCTCACAGTGGGGGGGATTTACTCCTCCAGACTCCACCTAACCCTGGCTCAGAGGAGCACAGGCTGGCAGTGTATTGTGGGGCTGATGTGTGCCTTTGCTCTATCTGCTACAGCAATGAAAAACGCCCACTTCACGCACCATCACTGCGCTTAACCCACGGCTGAAATGAGGAGAGCTCATGGGTGGAGGGAGTAATTACTGACTTTAGGTACTGCTCTGGGATGAGAAGTGTAAAATGGCATATGTAGGAGGCTGAATACGACGAGTAAGACTTTGCTTGCAATGGAATTTGCAATTCAGTTATTTTTTCCACCAGTTGTGAGAAATGCATCCTGTCACTGATCAGAGGTACAGTCTTGACACTTCTAAAAGACGAGGGTTAAAAGTTTGCAGTCTGTGCCTGGTGTTATGTGTTTGTGCTTGGCCTCATAAGGTGAGAATTAAAGTTTCCTGTGTGATTATGTAGAAACTGTAGTAAAACATACATAAAACTAAACTGTGGGTCATGCATTTCAGATGCTGGAAAGGAGGAATGATTGATAGCCTGTGGCAAAATCTGATATATATATATATATATATATATGTATGTGTGACTGCAAAAGATCAGGAGAAGGCATAAGCATCTGATTTAGAGTACTTGTACTGGAGAGGCAGATTTGTAACATATGTTGAGAGCTTATAGGGAACAGACCATGCAGTATCTGATACCACACGCAGGGAGAGTTAGCACACTGCGAACTTTGTTCTCCTGGGAAAAAGATCGTGGAACAACATCTATTTTTTAAGAGGCACCTTTATGTTTTATTTATTTGTGCTTTCTGCCATGGTATTTGAGCGCATTGCATGTCATTGCTGGGAGACACAATGCTTGGGAAGGCAGGCTTGGAGAGTACCTGTCTTCCACACAGATCCATTTTCCATCTGTTGCATTCCATGCTGTTCCCATTATTTGACCCTTCTACGTCGTGAGAGCAACTTGTGTGTAGTTAGGTTTAGCTGATGAAGTATGTCTTGGGAGAGAGACACTGGAGAAGGATGTCAGAGATTGATAGATCCAAGGAGCAGGCCAGTGATGTGCTCACAGGTAGAAAGCCCAGCCTTTCCTTCTGAGTTTAAAAATACATTCATGTAAAACTGCACACTTTCAAACTCTTGTATGTTCAAATCAGAGCAGCAGTGCCATAAATAAACCTTCTCTTCATTGTGGTTCCTTCCTTATGATGACACAAGAGAGCTGGATGTCCTGCTTTGCACTCCCTCTGCTCCACCTGACAGCCTCTGTTAGAAGGGAACTGAAATGCTATGCATTCCTCCTCTGGCTTGGGTAAGCAGGAGCCTTGGAAAGGTGCTTACCCTCTTGGTTTACAGGAGGTGGCTGGCAGAGGCACAACTTTAAATAAATACAGGGAAAGACCTGAGTTGAGGCTGGGAGGAGGCATCGTAAACGGAAGAGAGATATTGGGAAAGACTGTAGGAATGGGATTGACAGGAGCAAAGAGACAGACGATGGCAATCAGAAGAAGATGGGACTGGTGGAAAGGGAATGGAAAACTCTGAGAAAACAAATGATTCAGTCATTTTGTAGATAATACATGATACTTGAGCCAATATTCCTATATGTTCTTTTTGTCTGCTTGTTTGTTCTTAATTCCAGCCCTGGTCTGTGGGCAACTGCAGAAGAATTGTTTTTATTGTTGTGTGCCTGACTTTCCCCATTTTTGAAACAGGGATAAGGGCTGTGAGCAATCTTACAGCAGGTGAGGACGTCTTAAGATCCTTGCCTGGAAGTGTTGACATTTGAACATTGTTGATAGACACGCAGAGATGGGCTGTCTCTGTGAATACTTCTGAGATAATCTTGAGTGTGCTTGAGTTTGGCAGCTCCTAGAGCATGTACACCAAATCTTGAACACCTTCACAGGGTGGGTTCCTGGGCAGTCTGATGTAGTGGTAGACAACCCTACCCGTGGAAGGAGGTTGGAACTAGAAGATCTTTGAGGTCCCTTCCAACCCAAGCTATTCTGTGATATGGTTCTATGATTCTACTATCTGACACTGATACTTATGTCCGTAACTGTTTTGCCTCCTCATGACAGATTTTGCAATGTCTGGTGAATGTGAATGTGTCATGAGGGGAGCAGCAGAGCCCTTAGCACATCCTGAAGGACCAACCAGCCATAACATTTGACTGCAGCTCCAAAAGTATAAGTGATGGATGTCTTTGCCTGCAGCAGTGGTGGAGAACTGGGCAGCCCTGGATGACCTTAAGCAAGTCATTTATTCCCTCTGTGCTTCAAGTCTCTATTAAAAAAAGAAATAAAAGAGAACACTGTCTAGGAAGGTGATATGTGACCTCCTCTAGGGAAACTACTTTAGCAGGGGGTTGGACTTGACAATTGCTAGAAGTCCTTCCAGCCCCTGCAATTCTGCGATTCTGTGAGAAATTAGAGTAAGAAATGGTGAGGTGTTATGTGAGTCCATGAAATATGTATGGTTGGCATCTGCCAGTTGTCATGCCATCTATCTTGCTGCACTCTGCCCTCAGTCAATGACCATTATAATCACTCAGAGACTCAACGGGATTTTAACAAATTCCCTGAGATGTGCTGCTTCTCATTTCAGTAAGTCTTAGTTTAGACAACAGAGGCAAATAATTCAGTGTTTCAGTGTTGACAGAAGAAGAGTCATAGAAGCTGACATTAAGAACTAGTCCATTTTGATCTTTATTGTCTAGCTTTTCTCATATCGTCAGCCACAGGTGATCCTTTTGAGATGTTTTAGCATCCGTAACCACAGACTGAAGCTAAAGAAATGGCAGCTTTGAAGATCTTAGCCCTAGCAGCCAGTCTTCGGATGTGCTCGGTTCTCTTTTCAGAGCTCAAATAAATGATGAATCTTTCAGATATAAGTATTTCAGATACAGTTGTGACTGTTAGTCTCATAATTGTGCATGCTTCAGTCATTCTTCTATGCCTTATTGCTCTCTACTACTATCTGAAGGGAGGTTGTAGTGAGGTGGGGGTTGGCTGCTTCTTCTATGTAACTAGCAATAGGGCTAGAGGGAATGGCCTCAAGTTGCACCAGGGGAGATTCAGGTTGGGTGTTAGAAAATAATTCTTCTCTGAAAGCATGGTCAGGTGCTGGAATGGGCTGCCCAGAGAGGTGGTGGAGTCACCTAACCTGGAGGTGTTCAAGAAACATTTAGGTGTTGTACTGATGAAGATGATTTACTGGGGAATATTGGTGGTAGGAGCACAGTTGGACTGGATGTTCTTGGAGGTCTTTTCCAACCTTGGTGATTCTGTGACTCTCTACCTCATATGTGTAGCAGATATGTTGACTAATGGGACAAGGTAAGAAGCAAGAATCCAATAGCTCAGTGTTCAATTGCTTGAAAACTTCCCTTAGCCCACACATTTGCTGAACCAAAGCAGAGCTTGGCCTTTATTTCCCCCACTCCTATGCTGTTGCAAAACTGCCCAGGTAATCATTGCATTTATGCCAGTCTGAGTCACAGAGCAGCTGGCACAAGCTGCTTTGTTTGCTGTCCTTTGGAGACATTCTACTTCAAAGATGTAGGCCTCCTTGCAAAAGGACACTCTCTTCTGAGTTTTGACTTATTTTGGTTGCTGTTGTCTCTCTAAACTTGAGGAACTTTGTTGAAACAGCTTTTTAATTTCTGCTGATGGAAATTCACATTTATGTTTGCTTAGGGAATGATACAAAGCAATGAAGAGCTCTCCAAGATCATGACCCTGAATCCATCCTCTAGTCACAAAATATTGATGGTTCAAACGTTAAACTCATTCGGAGTCCTGTTCTTACAGTGGCTTGCATTACAAGCATTACAGAGATCTCTGCAATGAGTGGCTCTAGGCATTAACTTTCATGTGCCAAGCTACCTTACTGCTCTTCCTGTGAGTTAGTTGACTTTCACCAAGTTAGGAAACATCCATAAGCAGAGCTTTGAGTGGAAGTGACATATTTACCTCGCCTTGTCTCCTTTCATCCTGTTTTAGACCTCAAACTGTCTAACAGCATTAGAGAACCCCACAGAATGAGAACTTCAAGTCAGTGCTGCTGGGTTTACCAAAGCACTGCACTATTTCCTGATGCTAACATTAGCTGAATACTTTGGGAGTGGGCCGGAATGCTACTTCTGTGAGGCATATTTCAGGGATGTAGGAAACAGGTAAATCCTAGAAATAAAACTTGGAAAAATGTGTCTGCTGCCTTATTGCAGTTATCAAGAAAGGTGAATGGCCTGCAGACAGTTATCTGTTATCAGTCTGTTATCAGAGGTCTGAGAAAAAATATCTTTAACATCTTTAAGAAAATTCAACAATCCATAGCCAATGTTGTATTGATCTGTAAGAATAACCAGCAGTCAGTAAAAGAGCCAGTAACCGTTCCATAAATCTGGCTTAAGTAAGGGAAGTAAGGGAAGGTGAATTTACTGTGCCATGCCTGAACTTGGAGCCATGTGTGTCTTAGCTAACCCTCAGAACAATTGTCAAAGCAGAGTGTAAATGGTAGGAAAAGGAGTAAATTTTGTTGTGGTAGAACAATGGAGAAAATACTAAACAAAGTATTTCTGTAAGTAGTGAAAGCAAACCTCATTCTTGGTGAAGAAGAATTTATTGAGCTTTCTGTGCAACTCAGAACATGTGTTGGTTATTAATGGCGTATAGGAAGTGTGAGGATCCTCTACATTAGTGAACTTCACCCTTCAAAAATTAAGGAACAGAAATAGCATGCATGTAGATTTGAACGAAACAAATCCTGCCAGACTTACTTGCCTAATTTGATCTAACTGCAGACCAAATAGACGAAAAGAATTTGGTCATTTAATCTGCATAAATAAGACATCCGTTCATGTATTAAGGCAATGAATGCATTGTATAATGAATACCAAGCTGAAAAATTAATTTAGATTGACTATAGATGAGAATTATAAAACAGGCTGGAAGGACCCAAAACACGTAGTGATGGGTATGTGCCAACACTTGGTGGGGGGGTTTCAGTGTTGGTGTTTTTACTTAAAATTCTTCTTAACAGTTTGGAAAGAGGGTTGGCTATGAGGTATCATCGTTGTAAGGCCCACTGTTAGGCATTCCCCGATGGTACCCCTCTAGCTGCTACTTGGCCGTGAATGTCTCCTCCAAGGATTGGGAATTACTATGGTGGAATTGTCTGTGCTGGGCCCAGTTTGCAGGCCGCTAGTTGGACACGGCTGGTTTATATTCCACACTGTGAATTCCTTGGAGCAGGGAACGCCTTAATGGGTTTCATTGAGACAGTGAGGTTGTTTCTTTGTGGTTTTAGGGAAACATGCATGCTTAAACAATGAACAGCAGGATTGAAATTAGGAGGCAAATTAAAACATCAATGACAAAAGGAACAAGCAGGAGCCAAAAAGCGGGTGAGGTTGGAGAGATGACCATAGCCGCAGGAGCACATTTATCTCAGCCCCTGTAAAAATCTGTTTTCTCTGTGGAATCTTCTGTTTCGGGCAGAGATACCGTATAACACAGCAGTTTATGCATCACAAATAACAAAATTCCTTGTTTTCCTTCTCCACTGCTTGGCTGAAGGAAATCCTTATCACATAGGCCTGTGTTTAAGTGAAGGCTCAGTTCAGGGCTTGCGTGCTAAGGAGGAATAAGAGCTAAGGATTAGTTGTTTGATTCATTCTCTACTTATCCTGTCCAAGTATTAGAAAATGCATTGTTATCAGTTATTGCTGAAAGATCACTATTGTAATTGTTCTTTGATGAGAACATAAAACAAGGGGATTTGTTACTCTGTGTGGTCTATTAGCAGTGTGCTAAAGAAAAATCGAATCCCATGAAGCCTTTCCCAAGAGCTGACATTTGTTAGGTTGTTAAAAAGCCTTCCGTGAAGCATTCAGAGCCCTGTCACTTAATCGGTAAGTTACTGAGGCCAAGCCCTAAGACTTCCCTCAGCAAGTTGCTGTTTGAACCAGAGTGAAGCATTTTAAAAGTTGATTTGAAGCATTCTAGTGATTGAAACTATCCCAAGAGGCTAATCTGTGTTCTGTCTTTAAATACTTGCAATCTCTTTGCCTGCCCTCTGTGAAGTCAGAGAGGTAGGGCACCTCATGTCTTTCTCCAGAATGAAGTTTTCCAGTTCTTCCTTCATTCTTGTACCTTTACCCTGAAATCTTTCCCATGTTTTCAGTATCTGCAGCCTCTGAAATAGGCTTTGTATGTCAGTAGCAGTTGCACAAATGCCAGTTGGGGATGATGCAGAATTTCATTGCTTCTTGTACTCAATAGTATAATCGCTGGTACGTGTGTTACTGCTGAAGATGTTGGACTAGTCGTCCCTTTTAAACAAAACAGACTCCATAACTTGCTGGGCTTTTTCCAGCTTGCTGTTTCTGACCTCCTGTCTCGTGTCTGAGAATTAAGCTCTCCAATGTTTGATTTTATATCCAGGACTCTGCATGTGTCTGTACTGAAACTAGAATCATAAAATAATGGAATCATTTGACAGACCTACTTATACCTTTTTAATAGTGTGTGGAGAGCATCCATTCATTTACTGCCTTCTAAAATCATCTGGGAGTTACAGAAGATCATTGTGAGCTGGGGGTGTACGTGCAAGCAGCTACTAGATTTCACTGAAGGGTTTTTAATTTTTAATATGATTATAAATGGGACTGTTGTTTTTTATCATTGTATCATACTCCCTTCTGGACAGCTGTTTGCTTACAAAATCTCCTGGGTTTTGTGGTTCTTCAAAAAACCACCTGACCTGGCCTGAAAGGAACTTTTTTTTTCCTATTCTTTTCCTGCACTCATCAGATGAATTGTTGAACATCTTCTAGAAGTGCATTAAGCACATCGATTATACATGTTTCAACTGTTGTTTTTGCAGCCTCCCCTTTAGGGACGAGTGTATGAAGCACAGCATGTTATTTTGATAGGATTTTAAGGTGGTTTGGTTTTTATGAGCTGTGTATTCACTTACGTATTTTATTTCACATAACAAAGCCAAAGAATTGCACCCAGAAGCCAGAGGATCATATCTGTTAACCACTGTGTATTTCTGGAGCTTTTACAAATCTTGGAGGTGTGCTAGATCCTGATGACAAAAATCCCAGAGCTCTTCAGGGAGCTGAATTAGATGGCGGAGGAGAGGAATGGCCTGCAATGAATGGTGGAGGAAATGCGTGACCTGCAGTGATGTTCTTAGCTGGCAATCTTTCCTGTGCTATAAAATCCTCATGCCACTGTGTCATGGAACCATGGAATTGAGGTGGAAAGGACCCGAAAGATCCTCCAGTTCCAGCCTCCCTGCCCTGGGCAGGGTTGCCAACTATTAGGTTGGGCACCAGATCAGGTTGCTCTGAGCCCCATGCAACCTGGCCTTGAAAGCCTTCTGGGCATATATGTCCCACAGTTCTGTTGATTTGGCCAGCCCAATCTGCAAGGCATTGCTTAAAAATAATGGTGTATGAGAGTTCAGCATAACACTTGTTATATTCTGTACAACTACACGTGGAAAAGAAAGATTTCTTCTCTGAGGCACTGGGGATTTTGGGTTGAAGTGTTACTGTGGCACGAGTCAGGAAGAAGGAATATTTGATTCATGAGTCTTAATTCACAGTTGCTGTAGGATGTTCAGAACACGTCAGCAAGACTGACTTTTGGGAATGCAGTTGGGCTGATGTTTAACAGATTAAAAACCAAATGAACAGTGCTATTAAGAGAGAGACAAAGAGATACGACATTATTCACAAAGCATGACCATGTTTCTTTGCAATTACCAGTTCTGATGTGTGATGCAGTTACCAATGGTTAGAGGGTCAGAGAAGAAGTTGGAGCAGAATTTGTAAGTGCCAGTGAGGTCAGATAGGTACAATGAGTCCTGGTTTTGGTTTTCCTCCCTTCCTTCAACTTCTTTATATGTTAAGCCTCTTCATCAAACACATCATCTTCCTGAGGAAAGAAATTCCATTCTGAGACATCAAGTACAAGCAGTTAACTAAAAGCTGTAAGTGCAGTAGCTCCTGAAGTTCCCCGCTGTCCTGGTTTTATCAGTATTCCATACTGTAACGTCATGCAACAAGCTGTGTAGTGCTGGAGCAGTGCTGGAGAGCTGCACTTTTCCTGCATCAGCTCCTTGGTTATTTGTGCTTCTTGGGTCCTGGCAGTGTCAGCTATTCTTATGTGAGATCCAGCATCTTCCAGAGGAAGATGCACTGAGATGGAGACAGACTTCAGTTCCTAGCAGTCTCCAATACCCTCCACGTGATTTCCAGTTTAGGGTGGAAGAGGTAGAACAGCACAGAACTGGGGGACAAGGCTCTTCTCCATTTCCAGTAGTGTAATGAGCAGCACGGTTGGAACCCCTTTCTTGCCCATTTGTTTGATTTGTTGCCTGTAGCTCCTTTTCATAACATATTGTCCTACAGTCTGTTATCATTTGTAGTGAATCAGTTATCCCTCCTTATCTTGGCTGCATTCTTCGTACTTCTTCCCCCTCGGAAGAGGGGAAAAAGGGAGATGGGAGAAGCCTTATTGCTTGTGTGATAGAATCAGCTAAACCACAACGCCGATTTGTGAAGCCCTTTTAGGGGCTGAGGCTCAATTTCCTTGAATGCTTCCAGGACCATCAGCATTTCCAGTTCCAGGTTTGGAATGCAGCGCAGTCTGGCGACTCTTGCTTCTGTCCTGTGTTGTCCTGACATAGCAAACACTCTTTTCTGAGCCCCTTGAGGCATTAAGTATGCAGTTTCATTGGACTTTCTGCTTCTTCTTTAATCACTGTTAGAAAGGAACAGCATCAATGGTGCTAAACAAGTCTGATGAAGACATTCATGTCTTCTTTTGTTTATTATTACCTTAGATTTTTAAGAACAGAATTCTTGATCCCGTTCTCTAACACATAGAACATGCTTGTGGATATGGAGCTGCTTAGAGGATTTGGGTTTGGGGATGGATTGATGGCCTCAAGATTTACCCAGAGGATCTCCAAGGGAATTGCGTGCCTTAATTTAAGTGATTGTTCATTGTAAATTTATGTTGCTTTCACCAACTCAGTGCAGCAAAGGTGGTGTTGGAGGCAATAATACAAACTGACTGCAAAGCCATTCCACTGTTAGTACTGCGGTGTCTGCATCCACAGAGGTGTTCTACTGTGTTTAAAAAATAGCTGTGGAAAAACAATGCCTGCTTGAGTGTTTCTGCCTCTGTCTTCTGACTGTGACCCAGCATGAACTCATTTATGTAACGCTTCATTGCAGCAGCACTGCTGCAGGGCTGTGGCTGTTCCTGTGATCAGAGGTAGCTCTACCTCCACTTCTAAATGTGTTCCCTGCAAAGAAATTCAGCAAATGCCATGCTTCGAAGGAGGGGGTTTATTCATGAACACAGCACACCAATGCAGTGCAGGCACTGCAAGGTGGTGTTTTATTGGCAGCTGCTGTGCTAGGTGAGCTTGCTGAGAGGGCTGTCTTTGTTCTTTCATACCTTAGTGTGTTGCCAAAGACTCCTTCTTTTTCTTCTGATGCAATTCCTTCCCCTCTGCAGGCGAAGGACAGTAGTTGGGTACTACAGTATGGTGAAGCTTGGTTGATAAATGTAATTTTTTTTGCTGTGGTACCAAATGTGGAACAACTGTGTTGTTTGGGAGGATTTTGGTGTGTAAGACAGGGGTGAGTTTTCAAATAATTGACTTCAGAGGAACGTTGCTATAGTTGTCCCAAACTTTGTAGATGATTCTTCATGACTGCGCTATCAGTAGCTTTCAAGGAGTTAATCTTGGTGTAACACAGTGAACCGTAATGCACAGTTTTAGGCCAAGGACCTTCTGAATTATCTCCATCATTTGTAGAACTTGTGATTTCTTGACTGCACCACAAACCTAATGTGCGCAAGGATAGATACTTCCAGATGGGCTTGCAGGTCAGAATTCAGAGACGGAAATCTGTACCACTGGTAAGAGGGCCTGGATGTCCCATTTTTTTTTCTAGGATTTGCCTCCATATTTGAAGAGCAGAAGCTTTGTAGCATAAAGATATGACTTTAGATCATCCCTACTCTGATCATCAGCACTCGTTTCTTTTCATTTAAAGAGTTAACTGGTGGAAGCAACCAATTGTCAGCTGAAACACTGTATAGTGATCAGTGACCAGACATCTGTCAAGAATCACATCTGTAAGACTTGCATACGCTCTTAAGCTAAGTCCGACTTCTCCAGTGGAGTGTGTTCCCTGGGACGATAATTCGGACTCATTTCCATGTCACAGAGTCTTGCAACTATTCACAGCATAATTCAAACGACAGTACTGAGTGTTAGGTATTCTCCTTGCTTTATCTCAGATGCTGGAGCTCATTTGTAGGACTTATTTTTTTCTACCTGTTGTCTTTCATTCTTTGTTTTCACTGTTCCCTACTCTTCCAGTTTCCATATGGGTAAAATTTCACATCTTAGCTTACGCTTTCTGTTAGCATGTACTTGTCTCCTGTTCCTGCTCGTGATGAGTTAGCCTGGAGGAAAATGCTGTAATTGAATGTCCATTCATGTGTGCTTTCAGTACTTCCCTTAAAATATAGCTACATATAGAAACCTTGTCAAGAACAGAAGCAACAGAAATGTCAGCTCCACCATTTCATGCAATACAAAGCAGTCATCACAGGGACAAATAATCCTTATTTGATGTGGGAATATCTCACAACTTCCAAGGCTCTCCCCTTGACTCTGCCACTGATCTCCCTATTGGCTACTGCAAACTAAAATTGGAATGCTTTGAGTAGATAATGCCAGCGACACCACAGCAAGAGGAGCTCTGAGGACTGTAGTGAAACTCAGCTGTAAATCCCAGTCAGAATTATTGCAGAGAACATTTTGGTAGGGATGTGTCTGGCTCTACCGGAACACAGACAATATCCACCGTGCAGCTGAGGTTATGTTCTCTATCACCAACTTGTAAGTTCAAGAAACAATATTCCTTATGTAGCTTTGCTGCAGCTGGATCAAGCTGATGCATTCACACACCAAATGCTGTCCAACAGCATTAAGTAGCATTGACAGCTTGGGAGAGCATCAGAAACATGGAATCATAGAAGCACAGAAAGGTTTTGGTTGGAAGGGACTTAAAGGCCATCTAGTTCCAAGTCCCCTAGCCGTGGGCAGGGACACCTTCCATAGACCAGGTTGCCCAAATATCAGAATCACAGAATTGCAGGGATTGGAATGGACCTCAAGAGATCATAGTGTCCAAACCCCTACTAAAGCAGTTCCCTACAGTGGGTGGCACAGGTAGGTGCCCAGGTGGGTCTTGAATATCTCCGTAGAAGGAGACTGCACAACCTCTCCAGGCAACCTATTCCAGTGCTTCCTCACCCTTACCGTAAATAAATTCTTCTGCATGTTTGTATGGAACTTCCTATGTTCAAGTTTGAGGCTACTGCTCCTTTTCCTGGTGCTGCACACCACCAAGAAGACCCTGGTCTCATCCATTTGCTTCCCACCTCCCTTCAGTTATCTAATTAATTAATCAGATCCCACATCAGTTCTCTTTTCCCCAGGCTGAACAGACCCAGGTTACTCAGCCTTTCCTCATAGGGTAGATGGTCCAGTCCTCTTATTTCTGTGGCCCTCCTTCTAGGAGATGCCTACCTTTCTTGAACTGTGGAGCCCAGAACTGGACATGCGAATTCATATATCAGTCCAAATGATCCTCAAAGGCTTCCAGTGTACTTCTGTCCTTTCTCTCACAGGTGTCTGGTGAGCCTTTGGCTTTTGTTACTCAAAGGAGATTTTCCCTTATTGGCAATCTTCCTGATTTTAATTACCTCTGATTCTAAATTTGCAGTAGCTTCAGTTTGCTTCGGACAAACAGTGCTGTCTTACATATGATTAAATCCACTATTGGGGACAAAGGCTGGGAACTGATTCATCAGAAATAGTGTCTCAAATCCATTTGTTTAGCTCTGCGGAGCTCTGTGAAATGTTTCCCTTAAAAACCACAAACTGTGGTACTTGGAGATCAGCATCTGGGTGGTTCTGCTGCTTATAGAAACCAACAGCTCTCTATATGGGCTAATTAGAGGCACAGAGACCTTGCTGGTACCTCTGTGACATTAGATTATTCATGCAGGGTATGGTCATACTAGAAAATTTGCTGGAATCTCAACACAGAACTGTGTTTTGAACTTACCTTGGTAAGTTCAAAGCTATCAGTGTCCTGCCTGGGCTCCCCTTTGCTGCTGCAGCCCGCCTCCTCCGAGAACGGTTAGAAGAGGAAAGGTACTTTTAAGTTCCTCTTTGTAAACGAAATTATAACTGCTGGAAAAATAAAGAAAGTGATGTAATGTGAACCTCCTGGAGTGACTGGAGAAGGTGATACAAAGGCTTCCCACAAGTCACACACTGAGAAATATTCTTAATCTCCTAGATAATGTACAAAAGGAATGACGCTTCTTAGCTGCAAGTCTTCACAAGCTGAGGATGCATTTTATAAAGTTGTATTTGGCTCCCTCTCCTTTTCCTTTTTTGTTCTGATCCTTCACCTTCATCTGCTATCATACCTCAGTGATTTATCGACGTCAGAAAGGATTGATTTGTAAGGCTGGAAGAACATCCATCAGGGGAGCAGAGAACGTGCCACCATTTCCTCCTAGGCTTTCATTAGCTGTAGCTTTCCTTTTGGAAGTTTTATTTACACCTTTCTATCTCTAGACTAAGATGTATAATGTTTAAAAATAATTTTCTATAGTTAATCTTTTGTTTCTCTGGGCTTTTTAAAAGCTCAGTTCAGATTACCGATGGTCTCTGTGCTGACAGCTGATGGAAACAGAAAATGCAGCCTGACTTCTTGTTGCCCACGCTCAGTGAATGAGCAGTCAGAATTAAAAGATGCCCTGATTCAGATTCTTTCATTCAAGACAGAGAATATAAGGTCTGCAGATACTCCGTGATTCTATAAAACGTCCGTGGGGTAGGAATGGCACTCGGTGTCTTTGAAAGATCAGTTGCCTTTTGTTTACATTGCTGGGGTTTTAAATGCCGTAGGTTGTGGTGAAATGCACCTCTGGTATTTTCGGGTTATTACAGCAAGCAAAATGAAGAGGGTTCTGTTTGAGAGTTTCCATACCAAGTTCCACCGTTAATGAGATGCTCCTAGGTTAAAAATACCTTCCACGGGTGATTTCCTACGTCTTTTCTTACATTCGTGGCAGACTGGAGAGGAAAACGTGGAGTAAGCCTGAAGGTGGTAAGTGGAGGTTAGAGGTGTAGCCAAGTCAAGTGCTGGGGAGTTTCAGCTGTGGAGAGCTGATGTTTTGAGTTACAATCAATGATTAATGTTCCTAACATGAGTGGGTTGGGGAGTTAGAAGGGCTTGCAGCAACAGCTTGGCGAAGTATGGTGAAACCTGCTTTTAGGGATGTTTTATTTATAGCACGCTCATTAGGCTGAACAGAATGGACAACGTGTGCTTATGTGGTTAATGATAAATCCATCTGAGGACTAAACCAGTCTGCTGGGTTATGAGAAAGCCATTTGTAGGTCAGATTTTCAGGAGAGAGAAGGACTTGAAAGAAACAGTTCTTGTTTGCTTTGGGGGTGCAGGGAGAGAATGGAAGTTGAAATCAGCTTTTCTTCTGCTGAAAGTAAGCAGAATTTAAATGTTACAGCTCTTTATTCATTTTTTTTTAAAGGTCACTTGCCTGTGTAGCTGGTTACATAAATACCGAAAGCAAAGGGGAAGAAGCAGGCATGCCTAGAAATGAGCAAGGGTGTTTTATAAAATAGCAGGGCATCTAATAATAATGTGTGAGAACTGCAGACATGCTGTGAAACTGCAAAAGCCAGAAGAAGTTTCATTTTTGTGGCATTATGGTTTTCTTTGTGGGATTCAGAAACACTATCGTGAAATTAAAGATATTGGACTAAAAAATTGTATGTAGAGCTGCTTGTTCCTTCTGTTTGGATTCACAAGACCTCCATCCTGCCTCCATGCATGGCTGAGAGTAAACAGTAATAGAATCATATCACCGAATGGCTTGGGTTGGAAGGGACCTCATGGATCATGAAGCTCCAACCCCCCAACACAGGCAGGGCCACCAACCTCCACATTTCATAGCAGCCCAGGCTGCCCAGGGCCCCATCCAACCTGGCCTTCAACACCTCCAGGGATGGACGGGGCATCCACAGCCTCTCTGGGCAGCTGTTCAGCACCTCACCACTCTCATAGGAAAGAGCTTGTCTGAAATAGTCTTTCAGCTAAGAACTTGTTTCCCCTGAATGATAAAACAAGGTGAAAATATAGCTAAAAAACCAATACTTTGGCACATCGTTAGTGTTGTGGTTTTGGGTATAGATTTACCGACAGGATAAAATAGATTGATTCCTCTCTTAAATCCTTACTCAGGTAGGGGAGGTCATTCATCTGCAAGTGCCACTGTTGACTACCACAGACCATGCAGCTGCTGGATGTCAAAGTGTTCAAAATGAGCTTCGGAGAGTTTCCATTAAACAAAAAACAACAACAAACTGGTAAAACAAAGAAACCAAACTCTTACTCGTTCCTTTTATGTAGCAGCCAAATGCAAAGATGTGTTATTTCTCTCTGGGCTCGCATTCCTTGCTTGTCTTGTGTACTTAGGAGAACTATAAACCTTTTTAAATGACTGTCAGGAGGGGTTTGGTGCACTGTACGTCCTCATGGATAAACAGGCAACACCTATCTGGGACACACCTTTTCCCTGCCACTATTCTTATTTTTAGGTAGAAGTGTAAACAGTGCTGTGTTTGTTGTCAGAGAAGCGAATTGCAAAGTGAGTGCTCTCAAATGTGCCGCCCACACCTTTTCCAGGTGTTGCTGCAGGTGCTGTTTGTGAGTGAGCTCCGTTTATCAGGACTTTGAAAGCTGATGGATTATTCTGAGAAGGTATTTTTGGAGTGAGAAAATGCCACCTAATAAAGAAATGCATTATTCTGTTTATAAATACACAGCGAAGTGGAGGAAGCTGCCTCAGATTAATTCTTCCTGAAAGCCAAATTATTACACTCAGGATAACGAGCTAATAAGAGACAGAGTGGCTTCTCCCTCTCTTGCAGTCTGGAGGGGATGCCCTGCTGAGGAGATAGGCTTCAGTGCCACACAGCCTATTGGGCTTCAGCAGCGACTGCTGAACCAAATGGTATCATCAGAGTCTGCCATGTTTCCAGTGTCAGAAGGCATCAGGATGCTGTTATCACAGTTATTTTACATATGATAAAGAATTGGTGTGTCGTTATGCCAGGCAAAAGTATCCTGTTTGGCCCCTGTGTTAGACACTGAAAAATGAGGTGCTGAGATGGAGACAATTACTGAGGCTTGCCCTCCGTGGCCCCTGGATTAGCAGGGGCAGCTCTGGAGGTGATCCATCTCACCTGTCTTAAGCTGTGTTTGGATACGGAGATTATCCCTCCCAGTCTCTGCTAACTACCGAGAGGCTGCGCAGGAGTTCAGCTCAGATATGAGTGAGATGAGCAGAGGTGCAGCCTGTCCCTTGGGTTGGAGGAGCTGCACTTGGGCCTTGAACTGCAAGGGGGCTTTTGGGTTACTTGTTCTTAGATGAGTTAGGTGCTGCTGTATTTTAGTTAATTGCTTTAGTTAATTAAATAGTGCCAGCCACTGGAAATCTGTTATCTGTATGTTGTATTACATCATGGCCCCTGGCACATCAGTTATCCCAGCCCAGTGACAGCTCTCTGGCATGGCTTGACCCTGGCCTTGTCCAGAGCTCATTCCAACAGGAACTTTGGACGCAGCTGTTCTCTTTTGAAGGTTAAGGCATTGAACTTCCAAAGCGTGTGTGTGTCTGGGCTGTGACTGCTGACCCCGCGGCCAAAGACCAGACCCTGCTGAGTGCATTCATACAGATGTGCCTAACGTAAGCAATGCCATGCAATCTCCGTGGGATGAGATGTCACGGGTTTCACCAACACTCTCTTACAGTCTCTTCATCTTCTGATTTTATTATTTTAATTATCCTATCAAAACATAGTTTTTATTGTTTCAATTGTACTCATTTTATTATCCCTGTCAGGCTTAGAGCTATGGGGGAACAGGTATAGCACGCGGGGCTTTGGAAATAGGATGGTGCTGCCTAATTCCTCATCTACTATTCTCTCGAATCTGTCATGACTTCAGGACTCTGATTCTGTCCGGGATGCCCTAATCTGCATCATGAACTACCCCTCATATTGGGATAGCAGTGTTCTGAGCTGGCTGAACAAACAGATCTGCAAGACCTCTTCTTGACAGTCCACCAGCTCTCATCTGAAACATGACACAGCCTGAGACATCTGTTTTAAGGGCATAACTGCTCTAAGCTTATTTGAACTCGATACAGGGCTCTGTTTATATTTCTTTGATTAATTGAAAATAACCTCTTGTTAAGGGAGTGACAACTGATACCTTAAATTGTGTTCAAGTTGTTCACAAGAGGGAAAAAATGCACCAAAGGTTAGGCAGGTCAAAGCCTTTGTTTGGATCAAAGCATGTGTTGAACACTGTATAAATGCCAAATATTAAAGTGTTTTATACAGAAGTTTGAAGTTTGGAGTAAAATAATACCATACCAATAAATCTCTAATTCAGCTTGTTAACGAGCTACCAAATTCATGGAAGCACAGCACAGAGAGATACTTCTGATGGATTGGTTGCCAGTGTCGGTGAGGTCATTGCTGTAATACCACATCCAGTTCTGGTAGGCACATTGAAAATAAAGCCTTTAATGCAACGGA
Organism: Bambusicola thoracicus; assembly: GCA_002909625.1. Lineage (NCBI taxonomy): Eukaryota > Metazoa > Chordata > Aves > Galliformes > Phasianidae > Bambusicola > Bambusicola thoracicus. Next base: position 17,883 of record PPHD01011933.1, read on the forward strand.
CATGCTCTCCAAAGAGCGACAGGCACAGTTTGTGGTCTGCCTGTAAAATCTGCCTCACTGTGAGAGACTGAAAAAGCTGAGCTGCTTTTATGTATTTAGGACAAGGTTACGAGATAACTTGTCTGTGGTTTTGTAAGGTCAAGCCTATGTGGTGGGGAAAAGCAGGCTCTGGTTTTCACATGGAGCTGCACGGCCTGGGTGCTTTCCACCGAAATATGAGCTTATGGGCTTAAAATGTGCTGGCTGTGCTGAGGCTAAACTGAGACCTGGCTGTGTCTTGGTGGGCTGTAAGCCCCTGTTTGTCCATGCCTGTTCTGTTCTAGCTTGGAGAAGAGAAGGCTCCAGGGAGACCTCACTGTGACCTTCCAATACTTTAAGGGAGCATATAAACAGGAGGGGGAACGGCTGTTTACAAGGGTGGATGGTGATAGGACAAGGGGGAATGGTCTTAAACTGAGACAGGGGAGGTTTAGGTTGGATATGAGGAGGCAGTTTTTCATGCAGAGGGTGGTGACGCACTGAGCAGGTTGCCCAAGGAGGCTG
>PPHD01011934.1:0-18423 GCA_002909625.1 Bambusicola thoracicus
CTAAGGTAAATTGGTTTATGAAGCATCTAGATGCATGTAATGAAAGATTATAGTAAATATTTAAATTAATCTGTCTACAGAGTGCATCCAGGATCAATATCAGGATGTGGATTTTTAGCATCTGGAGCTAAATTTCTCACTAATAAGAGGCTTATTTTTTCATTTAATGGAACTCTTCTGAAAGGCAAGTGTCTGCCATCTCATCTGATCACAGTAAATGACCTTCCTCTTTAAAGATAACCTGGGCTTATCGGATTTAAACTCAAAATCCTCTCCTAACAGTGATTGATGATAAACACTGAAGTTGCTGAGAAAGAGAGACTGTGGTGTGGTACCCAGTGACTGCACTCTATGTGCATGGACTGACTGCACAATATGTTGGATGAAGCCAAGAATGTGCTCTGTCTGTGCTTTGAGCTGATCAAAACCACACAGCCATGTCAGGAAGAAGCAGGTCAGGCCCAGCATTATGTTAATGTCACAACATGACTTTTTCATGGCACCTGGGGGCTCAGACCACAGGCACTGCTGTGAAGTTGTCACTATCAGGCAAGCACGGTCATTCTCTGCACGCGTTATAAAACTACTGGGAATGTGTCTATGATTCCTCATCTGAAACGCTAAAGCTAAGAAATCTGGTGTTTGGGACTAAAATGCTGTTTCAAAACAAGCCATTCTCTAAGATTTGCCTTTGTAATTGCAGGTTGCTTATTAAACGTGCAGGAGCTGCGCTCCAGTGTGACGTATCACACAGTCTGCCAGATGCTGTCCTTAGGCGCGAGGCAAATCTGCAACACAGAAGAAAAGAGTTCATTTTCCAAAATAGCTTTGCTTTTCACAGCTTAGATACATTTAAATTAAAATGAAGCCAGCAAATGCCCATAAAGAGCCAAATGAGTTAAAAGCTTGCAAGTTTTCTGCCTAATTCCTTCAGTTGAGCTGGTCTGGTTTGGTCTGCTGAGTAAGTCCATTTTTAACAGTGCATGATCTGATGTGGCTGCAAATGCCCAGGAGGCTGTTCTAGATGGGGAATTATTTTAAAATCAATATACTGTGCCCTTATCTATCTCAGGTCTGTTTGGATCTGTAGTTTAAAATAAATTAAGTCATTAGAATGTGCAGTATGGTTAATGCTAATGAGCCGGTTGATTTAATTACATTAAAAATACAGCTTTAATAATTAGAAAGCTTTCTATTTTCTTTTATTTTAAACCAGAAGTAGCGATGCTGCTAGTGTTATCTGTGCAAAATGTCTTCTCGTAATACATTTACTGTTTTTCATGTCTGGTAATACAACTTGCAAAGAGAAGAAAATAAAGCCTCATTGAAAAGCTGTGCCTATTGCTGATTTTCAGAATAAAGGCGTTGTCTTATCTGCCCTTCTTGTCAGATGGAAAGCAATACCCAGAACTTCTAAGCTCAGAAAAGTTGTGGAGATAGAAGCTAACACCCTGATCTGTTTTTAAAAGGAGAGAGTATTAAATGTCATCTAGAAGGGTAAAGTCTACTGTTGCAGTAAGCCTAAGCTGTTCATTGTCCCAAGTTTTGCCCTGCATGGTGAAGTTCTTTCCAGCTGCAACTTACCATCCTATGATAATTAGAAAAGTGAGTAAGTAGAAATCAAAAGCATAGTTTAAAATTTTAATAATGATCAACTTGATCACCATAATCACTTGATCAACCACCTAGTGTCTTTCTGATACAATTCACCAAGGGACCTTTCAGGTCATCTAGTTCTACCCCGCCCTCCATGAGCAGGGATACCTTGCACTAGACCATATTGCTCAAAGTCTGTTTTGACCTAGCCTTGAACACTTCCATGGTTTGGGTATCCACAGTTTCTCTGAGCCGACTGTTCTGGTGCCTCATCATCTTCATAGTAAATAACCTCTTCTTTACATCTAATCTAAATTTACTTCCTTATGTAGTTTAAATTCATTACCCCTTGTCCTATCATTACACACTCTGATAAGGTGAATAGATTGGGAAAACCATGAAGCCTGGATCAATGGTGAGTCAAAACCAGACTGTGGGTGTTGAGGTGATATCACCTCAAAGTGAAGTCCCAGGAAGTCTCATCTAACATTGGTGTTAACCTTTTAGCAGAAATCAAATTACTTAATCTGACAGTCTAATCTTCCTTTAAAAAGCGTATGAATTTATTAAAACAATTTAGCAAAGGTAATAGGTGAGTATAAGTGCTTGTGGCACAGCTATGGTTTGCAGCATGGTATTTCAGTTTGGATATTAGGAATAATTTCTTCTCAGAAAGAGCGTTGAGGCATTGGAGCGTACTGCCCAGGGAGGTGGTAGAGGCAACATCCCTGGATGTGTTCAAGAAAAGGATGGATGTGGCACTGAGTGACATGGTCTAGAGAGGTCATCGGCATGGGTTGATCATTGGATTCCATGATCTTACTGGTCTTTCCAAACTTAAGGATTCTATGATTTTATGATTACAGTCATTAAATGATACAAATGTAACAAAGTAAAAATGTATATTGTAATTAGTACATGCCAAGGAGAGTATTAATGGCAACGCTTAATCTGCATGGGAAGTGTTGGCCACATACCTCATAAGATTTTCAGTAAGAAGGGCATTAGGTAAATACTAAGTACTTCAAGAGCAGATAGTGTTAAATATTGACCCTTGTTTGTGCTTATCAGACCATTTGCTTTGCTGTCAAGGGGCATGGAAATTGCATGCTTCATGACTGAGAGCAATAGTCAGCTGCTAACACAGCTCCACAATAGCTGACTTATCTTTTTGATGTGGCCAAGTCAGCAAGACCTCCATCACCCTATCAGTGATTTGAACTACTGACCCATCAGTGAGAGTCTCACTGCTTTCACTTAGTCTTTGATCCAGAGTGCTATTCTTATCTATGCATAACATATAACAAATTTTCCAGCCTTTTAGTAGAACAAGATGCATAATGGAACAGCTGCAATATATGATGTAGTGTTTAGTTTTTAATACTTTAGAAGCAAAAGTAAAGGTTAGGAGCTGATTGCTGAAGGAATTATGTGCTTTGAAAAATGTTTTCTATATATCACATTTGCTGCTTGTAGAATGGATGGAAGTATATTTTCACTGAAATTGAATGTGCAGCGATATATTTCTACATTTTGGTCAAATGTAGATGTCTATCCTGCCATTATACATGATTAGAATTTTATATTTACTGCTCTGGTGGTATTCTTAATAACATCACTGCTGTAAGCCTGATTCTCAGCTCCAGGAGGGAAACTCATGTTGTGGCTAATTATTTTCAGTGATGCTTAATGCACTAAAACTGCACATACTGGAACTGAAGATTTTCTACTCATAAAGGAACCTGCTAGGTTTGGTTTTTGTTTTTTCTTTTTTTTTTTCTTTTTTTCTTTTGCAAAACAGGAAATCCCTCCTGCTTTACCCATATAACATAAACAGGTATGTGATGGACAGTGTCCACAGTAATGTCTTACTTTTCTCAACAACTGCATTACTCACTTATCTTTAGAAAACATCTCTTGCAAATAGGGAAGAAAGAGAAACCTGTTTCCTCCCTCAAAATCCATTTAGAATCATAGAATCATAGATGTATTTATTTAGGTGTAATTGACTCATACCACTTGTCATTTTCATTGCAGTGTAGTTAGTAAAGGAACAGATACTGGACATTTATTTTCTGAGTTTATATTTGACCATGATACTCCCAGAATTGCAGACATTGAAGTTCAGAGTTTGAAGTTCTTCTGGATCTGGATCGATCACTGGAAGACCAACTTTTGACATAGTCTGATAATTAACCAAAAGAAGGGAGATTTTGATTAGATATTTTTATTATTAGATATAGGAAATATTTATTTATTATTATTAGACATTAGATATAGGAAATTTTTGACTCGTGTGGTAGTGAGGCACTACAGGAACAGGTTGACCAGGGAGGTTGTGAATGCCCCATCCCTGGAAGTGTTCAAGGGAGTTAGAACTGGATGGGCTTTGAGGTTCCTTCCAACTCATGCCTTTCTATGATTCTATGATAAGATTTTATGATTTTTCTTCCCCTCCACTCTTGCTGACACCATACATGGAAGCTACATATGTTGGTCCTTTGTCCACACAGGCAAGCCACTAATGGTGTTTGTTAAAGCATAACCTGCCCTCCTGCATCCATCCATGCTAAGTCAAGAGAAGGCCAGAGTCTTCACGTCTTACCAGGCAAAAGAAAATCAGGAATTAAGAGGCACAGCCTGAAAAAAAAAAAATCAAACCTGTCAAGCAACATCTTTTATTTGCTCTGAATTTACTCACCTTTCTGTTAGCCAAGTAAAGCTTGTTAGTGGGTGTGTTCAAAACATCTGACTCTTTGGCCTGCATCCACCTCTTAGCTTTCACATTCAGCTGATTTCTTTCAGGCTGATCTGGGGCTCTTTCTATAATTAAAGATTCCTCTACTAGAACAGTTTCCCTGAATGGCAGTTTGTTCCCCTGATCATTTTACACCGAACATAGCTAACTGGATGTCAATTTTTAAGAGACAGATGAAATTAATGCTCCCTCTGGTACCTGACACACTGCAAACAAATCAGCATTGGGCAGATCAATGCCATTAAAATCATTTGAATTTCCAATCTTAAAAACTGTTGAAGGTGAGAGAGAAGAACCGCATAAGCTTAGAAAGAACATTTTTACTTGAAATTATGATGATGCAAAAATGATATAGTTTGCGTAAGTCACATGTTCTTATGGAGTGGCTAATTTCCTGCACTTCCCAACAGAAATATTTCCAGTTCCTATCTCTTCTCAGTACAAAAGAGTAATTTTGATAGGGGCTTTCTTTGCACAAGTGGATGGGGCATTCATTCATAAGACTTTAAAATATTTCTGTTTACAGGCTGGATATAAGATGAATGCATATAGAAAATTCTTATTCTTAGTCAACAAATACAAGGTATATAATTTACACATAAAAAGTGTAACATCTGGTGCAATCCTTGTGCTGGGAATAGTGGAAACTGCACAAGGTATCCCCATTATCCTATCAGCCTAATTTCCTAAACTAATTTTAATGAAGCACAGAAATGTGACTGCCTATTTAGGTTCTCAATCTGAGAACATATTGTAATTAACTGCTTTAGCAGCTGTACAGTGTGCTAGGAGAAGACTTTAAATGATGTGACTCTGTGGATTTTACTTGTATTAAAATTATTTGGGACATTGGAAAGGAAGATCTGATTGCCTTTTATGGCAGTATCTAAAGCCTAAAAGAGTTCCGACATCTGAAGGAGGAAGAAAAGTCCTGAAGACTTGACATCATATTCTGCAAAATGCATTTGGGAACTTGATCACCGTGACCTAACCTTAATAATTATTTCAGCCCTTCTAGTTATTGCTACACATTTGATCCTCAAATGTTGTCTAATTGACACTATAAAAGCTAGCATAAACTCAGTGGCAAAGGAGCAGCTACTCCCTGTGTAAACTAATATCTCTGTTGCCACGAGGAACCAAGATACTACTGATTACTTTTCTCCTTGACTAAACAGCAGTGCTTCATTGACAGCCTGTAAAAACACGCACTAATAGAAACTATTATAATACTTTATTAGATGGGAGCAAATGGAGTTAGTCAGGCAGACAGCTACAGTCTGTAAAGCAAGGATGGGGGCAACACTTTAAAGAATATATTTAAAATATTAATGAGAATGTTTTAAAATATGTTCTATGAGGTGACATACAAGGTGAATGACATTTTTTTTCCTAAAAATTATGGAATAGAGTTAATCACAGTGAATTATCATTAAATTGAAGTTTACTTAAAGACTTCTGTATTTCCTTTAAATTCATTCCAGTAATTAAAGGCAGTGTATAAACAGAACGGTGATCAATGGTTTAAAGCTGATGTTAGGAGGAAATTTTTTTACTCAGAGGGTGGTAAGGCAGTGGCACAGGCTGCCCAGAGAAGCTGTGGATGCCCCATCCTTGGAGATGTTCAAGAACAGGTTGGGTGGGGGCTGGAAGTTGGTGATATTTAAGGTCTCTTCCAACCCAGGCCATTCTATGACTCTGTACCTCTGTGTTCTTTTCAAGTCATTTATGTCCATAAAATGAGATTTGAACAGAGGAAGTCTTTAAAGTTAGCATCAACCAATTCAAAATCCACCCTGACTGAACTCAAGCTGCAAAGCAGTGACAGTAGGTTACCATGCAAACTACTCAGTAAGAAAATATATCCTAAATTTTATGACCTACTTCTGATACCAGACTTCAGCTGCTGCCTTTAACAGTCTCCATCACTCTTCCAACTAAACCTTTGGGACCATACATTAAGTTTTTAAATTGAATTCAGTTCTGTGTTTTGGGAAAGCTATATGTGGCCAGGCTTAGGCTTCCTCTAGGAACAGATGAGACATGATCCTTCAGATTACCATAGGCATGTGCTTTGCTTGCCCACTGAGTCTGCTAAAGGCAGAGAAACTGAGTTGGGGATGTCAAGAATGTGCTTCCAAGTGTGTGATCAATCAAAGGTTGGGGGAGCTCCAAGAAGGAGCACGAGAGAGAGCAAACTAGTTAAACATTTTATTCATCTTTAAGATGTAAGCCTGCATCTGTCTGGGGGATAAACCAATTCAAAGAGTGTCAACAGGACATGCAGATCTTAGTGATTCTGGTATAGGAGCAAACAAGATTTATTAAGACTTGCTCACAAATATTTTTTGCTTCTGTCTGTAAAGACAGGACATTCTCACAACTAAGATTTACAAATAACCTTCATAACCACATATATTGGTTAGACTGCATTTGCAAACATCACTTGAGGCATCTTGTTTCAGAACATAAGGTCCCGTGTGCAAAAATCATTTTTCACAAACTAGCTTTATATTGTTCAGTCTAGAAGTTCTGGGCCTTACTAGTGTAATTACTTGCATTTCAGGGAGCACCAGAGAGATCTGACAACAGTTGTTCTTTGGATGAAAGAATGGGTTTCTCCTTGAAGAACTGCTTGGGGACATTAAAATTGAAAGTGGAAATGCCACAGCACAAAACACTCAAAGTGGCATTCTGATACAGTTGAGGAGGGAAACATATTGCATCCACATTGGTAGTAAGTACTAAATATCAGCATAAATATTTGTCTCTTCCAGCTGTAGAGTCTAAGCGAGATTCAGACACAGAAGTGCCTAATAGTAACAAAGCTTTTGTTCTCAGAATGTGGATTTTCATATTTGTGCTGTTATGAGCTGTATTAATTCTTTACTTTGAAGTACATTTGTCTTCATCATTCAGAGTACCCCTTTTCACTAGCACTGGAAATTCAGTCAGAAACATGCTGTATTCATTCCACAGATTATGATCTGAACTACCCTCTTAGGTGAGAAACGCAAAATACATTTATTCTGCTTTAATTAGACCTCTAGCAAATCCTTGGCAAATGACAGTTTCAAGCAGAAGATGAGCAAGCTATTTCCTTTAGCTTCTCTCAGCCACGTTAGCAGGATGACAGAAGGAGCTGAGAGTTAATAGGAGACATTAACCAAAATGTGCCCTTGTAGCGGCTAGCAGTTCAGCTGTTGTTTCATATTTCTTCTGTGGCATCACGCACACTTCCAGAGTTTAACATTTGTCCAAGGCCTTCAGAGAGCACACACCATGGTAATAAGATGAACTGCTTTAAAAAGATTGCCTTAATACCATCAGGGCTGACACAGCGTTGATGTCAGTGGAGGTAAGGGAGAGTGCTGAACTCCTCACCTCCATTCCTATCACGGAGAGGATAAAAAATACCCTGATACTGCCAACATTGCAAGCTGTCTCCAGCTGCCCACAAGCCGCAATTAAAAGCAAAAGGAAGGGAGGGCCAGGGCCCCACATCCAGAGTGCACAAGTTTTGTGTGGTGTGAGGGAGGAACAGAAATGGGGTGTACTGGACAAGGAGGAAAAGGAGCACTGAAATGTCTCCCTTGCTCTTTCCCAGGAAACACGGATATGCCCATCAGGTTAAAAGCACAGTTATGCTTTCCAGGGATGTAGGCATATCCTGAGATGATTAAACTTCACTGAACCACTGCAGTGGTCCTTTATAAACCTCAAAGGTATGTTGATCTCCTACATCACTTATTGGCCACTAAAAGGTTAGAGAAACACACTATTTCTCAGTCTCTTTGTCCTAAAAATAAGACACTAGCTGATGGAAAAAGCAGGGACTAAGACACCACTGAGATATAATTAATTCCCAGGCATGCCCTTTGCTTGCCCTGTGACCTTGCATGCGTCACTGTACTTTATCCTCTTTCTCTTGGATGCTTCATCTGTTCAGTGCAAATCTTTCAGGGCAGGAGCACCTACTTAAATTGGTTTGTCTAACACTCAGCATGACCCAGTTCCCAAAGTGCAACTTCAGTGCATAAATGGTAGGAAAGAGACCAGCTGGCTGCGGAGTATAAAAGGCTTGTGCTCTGCATTGTTTTGCCTTTCCAAACTGTGTAAATTTACAAATATCAAAATGAAAGAATCCAAAGACAAAAGAGAAGTGCATGATGAGGAGGAAGAAGGGAGAGAAATCACATGCTAAAGCTTATGATAAATCACATGGTAATTCATCATCTGGCTTCTTTGAGATAAAAAGCCAATATAGAGAAATCAAGAGCAATTATGTCCCAGTTTATGAAATGTCTTAGGCTATGCTCAAGCCTTTGCTTTTGATTCTATGTATTTTGCACTTGGCACGTTTTGTCTCTTCTGTGAATAATGGAGTCTATCATCATTATTAGTTATTATCTTCATTACGGTATTTATTATACTCTCGAAGGTAAAAGATACAGCTGAAAAGTGACCAGACTGCAGATGTAGAATACAGTGCATTTTAAGGAGTTCTTTCATGTGTCTGGTGAAGATATAATTGGTATCAGAGGGCTGAAAGCAGAAACTTAAAAATCCAGTCTGGAATGTTTTTTTAAAAACAACAGCTGTAGAAAATTCCCTCTGGAGCAAAGTGAAATAGAGAACACTCTTTCTGGCTGCCTCAGATCAAACAGAGTGCGTTTCTCAAAGCCTCATGGTGACATTCAATGTAGTTTGGTGGAATATTGCCATATTGGTGTGCATCATAGCAAAGATCAGTCTAATTCATAACGGGGACCCTTTTGGGGCTTAAAAATAAAATACAGAAAAGCAAGCTCTGTAGACCTGATAATATGAGACAGCTGTAGGCTTCTTTTAAGTGTTAGGGTTAGGTAAAGTATATGTCATATAGCAATAAGGGGAGTATGCTGTGTGAGATCACACAGTATATGTAGGACAACCAGGGGATCAGGCCCAGCCAGGATGGGTTTGCAAAAAGCAGATGCTGCCTGACCAACGTCATTCCTTCTATGATTGAGTGACCTGCCTGCTGGGAAAGGCTGTTGATGTAGTCTACCTAGACTTGAGCAAAATCCTTGACTCTGTCTCTCATAGTATTCTCCTGGAGAAGCTGGCAGCCTGTGGCTTGGACAGGTACACTCTTGGATGGGTAAAGAACTGGCTGGAGGGCCGGGCCCAAAAAGTGGTGGTGAATGGAGTTAAATCCAGCTGGCAACTGGTCATCAGTTGCCAGGGGTTGGTACTGGCACCTGTCCTGTTCAATATCTTTATTGATGACCTGGATAGGGGCATTGATTGCACCCTCAGTAAGTTTGCAGATCGCACCAAGTTGGAAGGAAATGTTGATCTGCCTGGAAGTAGGCTTGGGGCAGAGTGGCTGGAAGACTGTCTTAAAAAAAAACCCACAAACTTAGGGGTGTTGGTTGCTTCTCAGCAGAACACAAGCCAGCAGTGTGCCCAAGAGGCCAAGAAGGCCAATGACATCCTGGCTTGTATCAGCAGTAGTGCAGCCAGCAGGAGCAGGGAAGTGATCGTCCCTCTGTACCGAGCTATGGTGAGGTTGCATCTCCAGTACTGTGTTCTGATTTGGGCCCCTCTCTACAAGAAAGACATTGAGGCCCTGGAGCATATTCAGAGAAGGGCAAAGTAGCTGTGAGGGATCTGAAGCAGAAGCTGTATGAGGAGCGGCTGAGGGAACTGGGATTGTTCAGTCAGGAGATGAGGAGGCTCAGGGGAGACCTTAAAACTCTCTACAACTCCCTGAAAGGAGACTGGGGAGAAGCGGAAGTTGGTGTCTTCTTCCTCGTAACTAGTGATAGGACTAGAGGGAATGGCCTCAAGTTGAGTCAGAGGGAGTTCAGACTGGATACTAGGAAAAATTTCTTCTCTGAAAGACTTGTCAGGCACTGGAACAGGCTGCCCAGGGAGGTGGTGAAGTCACTGTCCTTGGAGGTGTTCAAGAAACATGTAGATGTTGCACTAATGGCATGGTTTAGTGGGGAAATATTGGTGGTAGGTGATGGTTGGACTAGATGATCTTGGAGGTTTTTTCCAACCTTGGTGATTCTATGATTTTATGATAGGAATAAGCACAACAAATAACCTGGAGAAGCAACAGAAGAAAATGGATTCTGCCTTAACAGAAGGAGCAAATGACTGTAGAATATTAATTTAGTCTGAGAGTACTTCTGTCCCAGTCTTCTTCCTAAACTGGCGGGGGCGTCAGCTCCATTTGTTGCTGAGCTCATAGAATAAATATGAGAGGCAAGAGGACCAGGAAAATACAAGACGCATACAGAGTTGGTCAAGCTGATAAGGCCACTGTTTTCAGGAGAGAAAAGCCCTGCTCACACAGCAGACAGGAATTTCAGGGAGGGATTTCAGAGAGATATTTCAGAGGACCTTCATAATAGAATAGCTTCAGACCTGTCTGTGGGATTTTCCTGCCTACCACTAGGGGTAAGTTCAAAGAAGGCAAGGAGGAGCTTGCATGAAAGCAGAAAGCAAGCAGCAGTCAATGCTAAGCCCAACTAAGAAATGGAAGACGCAGAATGTGAGGAAGAAGAGGACCAAAAAAAAAAAAAAAAAAAAAAGTAGGTTGTGGACTCTTCTTAAGTGAAAGCAACTAGTTTTTGCTGGACATGATGTAGTAAACAGTCTTAAGTAGTGGGAAGAGATAACTGATGTTATGAGCAACAGTATTTTGAGAGAAGAGAGGGAAGGGATGATGTCCGAGTCATGACAAAGAGGCAGATTAGTGATGTCTCCCTGACGATGAAGCCAAGGAAAGTGGGAAGATAGCAGAAACAGGGCTCAGATTCAGGGTCGTGCTGAGACTGCACACTCACAGTAGAGATACAAGAGACAGGTCAAGATGTTGACGGGAGGTTGATTACAGTATAATATTTGTGAACTGCCCAGCACAGGATTTATGCTTAAAGCAGCAGCCAGGACAGATTTGCTGTTGGCTGCTCTTTTTGATGGTTCTATTATACATACTGCTAGGGGCCTGCTGCTAACCAGCTGATGCACCTCTTGCTAGCCATAGGTGGGCCGATGGCTCATGACAGCCAGCAAATGCAACTCTATTGATTTAAAGATGTATGAGTCTCCTGCTAGAAAATCATTGTATTCAGTGGTTTCCTCATTGCATTTAATCATGGGAGTAGGTTTTCCATTATATTCAAATGACATCTTTTCCTCTGCAAGGAGAAAGATGGAAAAGCACATAACAAATGCATTGAGAAGCACTTTTAAACAAGTTGGCACAAAGGAAGCAAACTTTAGTGATAAGAAATTTCAGTTGGCAGGTCCTTTTCACACATGGGTGTGCACTGCAGAATCTTCCAGATGCTACACCATTACTTACAGTACTGCCTGCTTTAACTCTCTCCTTCAGTAAGGTTTAGTAGCCCAAACAGAAACTCAGCCTGCTTTTCTCAGAGTAGAGGCAAGTTATGGTTTCTCTGTTCTTCTGTCGTATCCTCTATTGTATATCATTAGCTCCTATTTTTGTACCCCACAAGGGTATACTGTATGTCCCTGAAGCACAGTGGCATATGGTAGTGATTCAAAGCATCTCACAGTAAGAGGGATTAAATTCCTGCTGGTTGCTTACCACCTTGTTCACCACTATGAGTTTGTACATCTGTGGTCTTTCAGCCTATGGATATATGCATGATAGGGGGCTCCTATACTATAGTACAATTAGACAGGAGCTCTCCAGACTATTGGAATTAGGCATTGGTGCCTGAATCTGAAAAGCAAGGGATCTCAAAAGGAACATGGGCACCAGCTGAATGGACGACAGCAGTTGTGCAATGTTTGTATTAATATAGACAGGGAATTTTGAGACCGATCAAAATTTCTTGTAGACGATAGACTAGAGAGAGCATTAAGAGAACTGCTGTTTCAAAACAATGTTCTGAGCTAATGGCATCCAAATTCTGAAGATCATTGGTGAAAATTCAATGTTAATTTACATGTCTTCAATCTCCCCTTCACTGCAATTAAATGGAACTGAATTGTGTCCCACAGTTACTTCTGCAATAAGATCTTAAGGGACACCTAGGTCTTAGGATGTTATCAAAGCACGTTTAGCATTCCCCTGTATTTTCATTAGTGCTGTGACTGTGCTTTCCTAACCTGACTGATTGCACCCAGTAGTGCTGACACAGAAACAGTTGATCTGACAGAAGGGCCCTTGTCTATCTTCTTCAATATTTTTTCTAACATTTCTAGATCTTATTTTAAGTTTGAAAGATAATTATTTGAATCCATTCTTTTTTAGCCTGCTGGTATCATTTTTTTTTTTTTTTACCTTTAAGTGTCAGTGTAATCATAGCAAAGAACCTCAGACACAATCAAATAGGTTTACTCTTCTACCTCTGATCCTCTAGAGCAGTAATTGGATTCTTGTATAAAACTAGTGAAAATAGCATTTTCCATTTTCAAGATCGTCATAAGTATATATCGATGCTTGTCTCTTATGAATCCTCTTTGAACCAGGTAAGGTCTGTTACATCTATTTAACCAACAGATAAACAAGCCTTGGGGTCCCTCATAGAGTCTGAATGACATACTAGTATCGATATTTTTATTAAATCCTCTCTTTCATGTTAAACTCATAGATTTCATTCCACTCTACCAAGCTTGGATGTGAACTTCCTAGTCCACAACTTTTACTACCCTCATTTTTAGTTTACCATGTTGCAGCAGAGTGCAGACACTACACAAGCTAGGGCATGCAAAAGCATGTTCTTCCCTTTATCTGCCCATGATGTGATGGAGGTGTCAGCAAAATGGTACTGGAAAGGTTTCCTGGCCCCTGCTGGCTCTTAAAGTGTGCCAGGGATAATCTGTGTAATGTGACACAGGCCATAAAGTGAACAAGACAGCCTTCAGATGATGTAATTTGAGGCGGTCATCTCTCATCTCTCCCTGCACCCTCACACAGCAAGAGACCAAGCAGTCAAGTTCCCACTTCTCCATTTGACCTTCCACACCTTCTCCAATTTAATAATTTTCATTTATCACATGCTTGCCCAGGAACTTTCAAGGCAAAATTAAACATTTTGATCTATACACAACTATTATAAATTGTTGGCTTTCCGTTGAACCATTTTGGCACCAAACTGCGTTTCCCTCCCAGATATGCAGACCTGAAGATGACCTGCCAGTCTTCTCAATCAAGAACCATGTTCCTTGCATAGATGAACACACATATAACAGATGCATCAACACCATCATTTTGTTGTTTGAAATAAACCAAGTCCTTTGGGTTTCTTCCAATAAAATAAACTGCCAATTTATCTTTCCTTCTAACTGCTTCAGTGAAAATTTCTTTTTCTTGGGCATGGGAAACCAGAATTCCTAGGATATACCAGATAAATCCCACAGCGGTCTTCTATTTTCTTATCTCTGCTGAAAGCATCTTGTCTCGCAGTCCTAGTCTTGGAATTACAATTGAGTGGATAACCATGTATGTTCCCTTTACGTTAGAAGGTAAGTTTCCACTCTACAGCCAAAATTCCTGTTATCAAGGCCTGCATGACTTGCATTTCATTCAGGTACATTTTAGGCCTTTTCCATTCCTATGACCTCCTGAATTATCATTACTCTTAGACAATTCTGAGATGAAAATGGTACTTGACTTTTTTCCTCAGAAACTATTTACTTCAGCATATCCCTGCTTTTTCTGTAGAGGTTGTTAATGTCTACTTCTAAATATTAGTTTCCAAACCAGAGACTTTTTTCCACTTAAGTCCTCATGACCTATTATTGCTATTATTATTGAATTTCATCCCTTATCATTTCACTAGTGATTATCAGGTTATTCATCTTAAATAACAATTTTATGTCATGTCAAGGCAACATGTCAAGAAGAGAATCATTGATTTACTCAGAGTACCTCATGTCTTATGAAAGAAGAATTCAGATTATCTGTGGAAAATGGTCTTGGATGAAGTCTTCTAGCATATTAATTCATTTGACTGTACATCTATGACTTAATTTTTTATTTTTATTTTTTAAGACTTAGATATAACTAGCACCAATCTAATTGGGTTTTGGCATCACAGAATTGATGGTCAATTTCTTTTTTTTCCTTACCTACTTAAATAAATGTCCAGTTGTCTTCTTTGACAATAAGATCAAGAGATATGCAGACTTTGTGGAGGAAACACACTTATCACGATACCTCAGGTCAGATATTTTTCCCTCTTCCACTGAAATCCAATGGGCTGATGAACAGGGGTTGTGAATTCGGATATCATGGTCCTGTCCTTAAAACTACCTCTTGCACAAGATTTGGCAGTTCAGATTGGGGTGATTTAAAAGCCTGCCATCCTGAAATGTCCCTGCCAGATTACTGATTAGGTCATTTTACTATTGCCAGTAAGTGCAAACCACTATCAATCTCAGTTTATATTAAAACATCCAGCTATAAGCTGTGCAGGCTGACAGCTCAGATTCACTATCATCTCTGATTTAGCTCCAACAGATGAAGAGTTTATCTTCCAGGCTGGTAACCTCTTCAGATGCTGCAGGTAAATCCATTGTGAAACAGCCTGAATTGCTCTTCTGTTCTCAATTATCCAGCTATCAGTTCACAAAGAGCCATGGGAGTCATGATGCAAACCTCTGCTGTCCAGTTCAGAGGTGCAAATCTTAACAGAAAAGATTCCAGTTAGTTTGGGTAGTTTTCTGCTATACCAGTCATCTCCTCAAGCAGTGACAATATGTTATTATTCATAAGAATTCTATCAGATTATTGTAATCCAAGGCCTATGAAAGAAATATGTCAAGAAATGGATCCACAGTGTTCATCTTCAACAAAAAGGTCTATTTATTGTAGCAGCATTTCTATTGGCAGTTACATCAACCACAGGCTGAGAGATGTAGAGCTCTATAGTTGGACTGCACATCATGGAGTAAGCCTTGGTATGAGGTGGGAGACTTGTATCTGCTGTTGAGTGATGGGATCAGCTCATAGCTAAGAACAGAGAGCGGATAAGGACTGTAGCAGCTGAGATGTGAAATGGTAGGTGTCATAGATTGGCTGACAGGAGCAGAGCAAAGAAAACAGTGAGGTATGCTGACTGCTTTTGATGGGAAATAAACGTTCCTGGACCTTGAGGTCTAGTGGCACACATCAGCCCACAGCCATGCTAGTTAATCATGGCAGTACACAAAACACGGTAGCTGCACACAAGCCACTTTGGGGAATGATCCCTGGACTGGTTGTCAGATTGTATGAAATGTCTGCTAGGGTGTGCACAAGTTGGAACAGGACAAAGTCTTAGAGGGAAACCATGTAGTAATTTGTCAGCACATAGAACTATGTCCCTGTGCCCAGGAGCATGATGGAAATTACTGGGAGAGAAGCAGCCCTGGTGTGCAGATGGATGGAAAACTGGAACTGGTAGGGCAAGAGTGAAGATGGAAAAGTCTTTGGTAGGGAAGTTTAGGATCCAACCCACACAATGTGGTTCAGAGTCACTAATAGGGCTGGCTACTCTACCCACACAAGTAGGGCATACCAGAGAATACCAAGTCCACTATGTAATGGAAGAGTCACAGCACAAAGACCAGAAAGCATGGACTGGTGATGTGCTGCTCAGTGTCGACACATCCCGGCTGGATGGGGCAGCCCCACAGATCCCAGTTCTAGGTGTGGGGATGGCAACTGCTGACTGCAAAGCACCAAGAAAACTCTGCCCTTGGAGCATGAGGTTTGCAAATCCACATTCGTACACTCTGCTGAGCTGTAGAAGTCAGATGTATAAGGAAATATCTACTAGGTTTTGACTGAATTTCACTCAAAACACGATTTTTTATCCACTAAGCTACCTCATCCACCTGGTCTAGTACCAGATCTGGAGGTTGGTGGCCCTGCCTATGGCAGAGAGATTGGAACTTGGTGAACCTTGGGGTCCCTTCCAACCCAAGCCATTCTATGATCCTATGATTCTATGATCTTTGTATGAGTGTAGTCCATTTAATAAATTGTGTTTCTCCTGAGAAAAACAGGAGACAGTATTTCATCAATCATGTGTCATATGTGACTTTCAAAAATGATCTTGCAGGCAGAGGTTTTTTATTCCACCTGGTTAAAGATGTCTTTGAATAGAAACTAGCATGACTACATTCCTTGTGTAAGCGCTATACCAAAGAGCAACTTCTTTTGAAGGTAATGAGAGGAGAATCACTCTTCAGTGAGGATGGATTTTTACAAAAAGCCAACATTAATGCATTTATGGATGCAAAAATCGTATAAATGCAGATATCTATATGGCAACTATTTCTTTTGTCTGATACTGACAATAAACAAATTCATCTTTCAAGTGACAAATGACTTCTTATTTGGCAGAGTTGATTAAATTTGTTTTGTGGATAGAGGAAGAAGTTGTGCTACAACTCACTGATACAGAAACAATTAAAATAGATTGGTTTTGCTGATGCGATTCTAGACATGAAATAATTATCCCTTTATGAAATCACATCTGTAAAAAGATAATTGATTCGAACGAGTACAATTTTTCACAGAGACATGAGTGAATACAGCACCTATTTTACCTCTACAATATTTTCTTATAGTCTTTAAAAACCTGACATTTAATAGTGGCAGTTTTACCATTTGCTTATCTTTATTTTATGTGTACATTTCCTTTGCATGTATATATTTAGACATAAAAATGTGTGTGCTTCAGAAAAACAAGAAGTTAGCTTGGAGCACTGCAGGGGAAGCACAGTTTGCCTAAATGACACAGTGTTTTTTCAACCTTCTATTAAATTTTCCTGCTTCCACAGGCTGTCCCAAGGAGTTCATACAACATGAAGTGACTCTTATGTTTCCCAGTATTAAGACTCCCGTTTCTTTTGCCTATTGGACGCTCTGCCTGGAAAGCAGGATTCTGCACAGTGGCACATGCCCTGTCAACTCCTGAAAGCATTTTGACTTGAAGAAACAAGACCAACACCGGTACCCAGAAGTGTGAGATGAAGAGATATAATGCCAGACAAAGGCCACAGGTGCCATAGTAGAATTTCAAGGTGTGACAAGGGAAAACAGTTAAGGGAATTCATGGTATACAATGTAGAGAACAGATTTGGCAATAAACAATAAAAGAATATGCTAAAATAATGTCAGCAACAGAGGAAATGTAAGTATGCTGTTTGGAAGTGATCGGTGATGTTTAATTTTCAGGTCAATTAGTGGAATAATTTATATAGGGTGGTAATAATTGGAACAGCTGAGGAGGAAGGCTGGTTTGTGCTTGTCTATCGTGAGTAATTGAGAGTCTCCACTGCTGCAGCTGTGTGAAAAGCAAAGGTGTTCCTAAGATGCATGAGAAGAGACTTTTCCAATGCATACGGTGAAATAGAAATGTCACATTGGTCATTATTCCTAGGGGCTTCATCTGCAATACACTGAGCCAGTGATGTCGCACAATTAAGAACACAAAGCGGCCATGGAACAAAAATGGCCACCAAGGCTGATGGGCAGCTGCGCAAGAGGGAGTTGGATGCAAAGGACTTGCTCAAGCTGTCATAACATAAAAGGAGAAAGACGTGATGGCCTTTTATTAAAAGTCACTTCCTTCTCTCAATGTCTTTAATGGAGACTAGGTTATTAAAGGATAAGTAACCTGAACATGGATACATTTAAATAGTAAATTTTTTGAGCACTGAAACCTTGGAACCCTCAGCAAACACAGAGAAGGGATGTAGTTTTGAGACAGATTTCAATCAGTTGAGCACAGGGATAAGAAAATGTGGGTACCAATAACAACAGGAGGCAGAGTCTAATGATCATTCTAGAGCAGCATTCTAGGCTAAGTGTAACAGCACAGCCTCGTTGTCCGTGGTACCAAAGAACAAAGCATGACTCGTGGTTTTGTGCTTATATTTCAGTGATCTGAAAAATATACAGGAATTAAGCACCTGCTTAACTACTGGACTGCATTAGATTTTTAGCAAGCACTGCACACTGATGTAGTTAATTTACAGGAACTGCTTTTGGTGATACAACACTGTGCTTTTAGCAGAAAAAAATATATCATCATAAAGCAAAC
>PPHD01011935.1:0-18423 GCA_002909625.1 Bambusicola thoracicus
GTGTTTCTTATTAAAACAACGAGTACACTTGAATTTAAGAGAAAGAAAAAGGGAGTAACTTAAAGGGAGTAACTCAAAGTATACTTGAGGTTTGTATGGAAATTATCTGCAGCTTGGACTTAGAGAAATAAGGTCACATATCTACCTATCAGAGGCAGTTATGAGGTAATTTCTAATTAATTCCCTATGAAAACAGTCATAAGCACCTTTGTAGTGTTGTAGGTTCTCTATGGCAGAAGGCAGAGAAATGCAAAACTGAAAAATAGTGAAGGAAAAGATTGAAATATTAAAACAAAACAGTTACTGGATCATCATAATGAAGAACTCGAAGTAGGTGAAGATGAATTGATGGTTTGTATGTGTATGATCATTAATTGTTTTTTTTTTTGATGAAATGTGCAGAAGGAAAATCTGAAATGTGTGTATATGTATATATACATACTTTATATATACACACATATATATACACACACACCAAGAATGTAATACAATAAATTAAAAGTGGAAAACTTTTCTTTTTCCCATGGTAGTGTCAGGTTATTTAGGATAGGATGTCCCTGCATTCAAAAGGGAGAGGGGAAAAAAAAAAGAAAAACTTAATCACAGCTGACCTTGAATATCATGTATCATTACTCTAATATTGACATCAAACAGAATAAAATTAGGAAGCTCATACTGATCTCAGTATTGACCTGAAAGTAACATGGACAACGGCAGCTTTTATTACAGTACATACCATGTATGTAACCACTGAGAACAAGGACAATATTAGTATGGCACTGTTACTTCTTGATTAACTTTTCTGTCCAGGAAAAATCTCCAAAAACTTGATTGATTTACATGGAGAAGGCAATGATTGTGTTGTTTGCATAACAAGGCAGTGGAGTTCTAAAATCTCCTTATCTCCCTTCTCCTACCAAGGAGACTTAACTTTGATTTTTAAGAAAGGAAAGGAAGGAATGGCTGCAGGGACAGAATAAAGAATCTTCATGGAGGTTTTCAAGAAATGCGTAGATGTGGCACTGAAGGACGTGGTTAGTGGGCATGGTGGGGATGGGTTGATGGTCAGACTTCATGATCTTAGTGGTCTTCTCCAATCTTAATGATTCTATGAATTATGAGATTTCAATTTTGCGATATGCTTATTTAGGACTACCATAACATACATGACTAAATCATATAGCAAAGTATTGCCTACCAAAGTCGGAGATGGCTCTGACAAACAAAGCAATGAAGCAATGAAGAAGAATTAGTGCATAATTAATAAGTCATTCAGTCAGACCTGTTATAATATGAGAGGAAAAATTAATTGTAGTTATGTGTGTATGGGAATTGCTAAGTCATGACCTGAAGCAATCATTGAGCACCTGGTGAAGGGACACAGCCAGCCTTGGGAGCAAGGGTAGAACCGATTCACCTGTGCCCCTGGAAAGGGGTGGAACCTAGTGCCACCCTACCCCAAGCCTGATTTAAGGACTGACTGCCACCAGGGAAGGGTGTCTATGTGGTGATCCTTCCTTTTGAAGTATTTGATGAGCCCTGATCCTTGGTATGGGTAAGGAATTATTTCTCTAACTGGATTGTGACTATCACCCTTTTTAGGGCAATTTAGACGTGTTATTCTGCCACTGCCTTTTCCTATACCATATTTCTTCTCAGCAGAGTACAGTGGTCAACTTGGATTACTAAAGTAATAAAGAAAGTCAACACTTAAAGTAATAATGAATATAATGAAATTAATAATAAGGAAGAAAATGACTGAGAAATTCACTGGGTCATTTGTTATCTCTTTGTATGAGGACATGATGAATTCTTTCTGTTCTGCAGATATATTCTGTTCTTTAATCTATTGTCAAATATCTAAAGTTGAATTCAAGGCACTAAATGGCAGCATGGTGACCACGTCCCATGGTATGGGAGCTGGGGTAAAATCACTTACAGCAGGCTGGTGCTATCTCAAGTTTGTATTGTGTGAAAGGAGAATTCATGTCTGGGGCACTTAACTCACTGTTGTGCTAGTAAGGACTAATTTACTGCTGGTAACCTCTTTCCTCTTCATTAATTAGAGTGTTTTTCTACTGACATTTCATGTAGACATTGCTAGATATTCCAGTACTGATGAATTTGATTGTAATATGGAAGATAATTGAATGTTCCTCTTTTGCCTGAGATCCTTGGATCAAAATAACAGAATCTCAACTCTTCTATGAAAAAAAAACACGAACACTCATATTGGAATTTTTATGTTCTAGCAGCTTTCTGCTTTTACTGTCTTATAGCATTAATTCTGTCTCGATTTCAAGCTCCAAGCATGATGAATGTATGTGTTCTTGATTTCTCACAAGGTGGTAAGCACGGTAACAGGTAACTTCAAAGCACAATGAAAAGAAAAATGCAATGAGCCATCTTTAGGGCTCTAACCATTCTCTTCCTATCATTTTGACTGATGAAAATGGAGCAGCCTGTTCTTTGTGAATGTGTAATGCTTTTGAAATGGCATTATCTCTTGAAAAGCAAATGCTTTTGAAATGGCATTATCATGACTGAATTGCACGTTGCCAAGAACTCGGTTTTCCTAAGAATATGGTAAAGTGGTAAAAACTGACAATTTTTATGCATTTTATTTCCTCATTGCTACGTGATGTTTAATATCTGCACGTTCCTATTAACCTTCCAATTTATTTCTGTACATGATATTATGTGAGGTATAGTGGAAATAAGTTTGGTTTTACCAGGAAGATGGAAGACAGATGGGCAGACAGTGGCTAGTGGTCTGAACAATATTTTAGATCTGTATTTTCCTTTAGAGAGTAGGAAAATTTTAATTCAAAACAGCATAGCTCCAGATCTTTAAAACTCAACTCCTTCTCTTGAGGAGGTCACAAGACTTTTGGGTAAAGTCTCCCCAAGCACAGTAGAATAGGAGAAAAAAAGAATATTTTTCTTAAGAAAGTAAGTGTTAAGCAAACGCTTGGTGTATTAATTTGCAAGTTATACTACACAAATTTCAGGGAAAGGAATCATTCCAAAGAGCAGCTTTAAGTTTCTGGGTAAACCAAATATAATCTTCTGTTTCAAAGGGTCTTGTTGCAATTTTAGACACATTAAACAGCCACAAACAATGTGCACAGTACTGCAGTACAGGCAATTAAGACAACAGTTGCAGTCTGATCTGATTATTCATGCAGCAGAATTTCTCACTGCACCAGGAGCCCAGTTATCTACAACAGCAAGCTGCTGTTAAATGCAAATAGAGACTGTGGTATCAGACACAGGTAAAAACGACACAAGTATGCTGAAGGCACACCAGCCAGGCTGGCTTCTGAAATCCTTTCCTGAAACAGGTAGGTGCCCACTGACCATGTTCCCTCAATGCCACATCTCCACTTTTCTTGAACACCTCCTGGCCTGTGCCAGTGCCTCATCGCTCCTTCTGAGAATAATTTGTTCCTAATATGCAACCTAGATCAGTAGTGACCCAAGCTAACTCAACACCATTAGGGCCAAAGCTTGTAAACTCAGGATGAACAAGGCAAGTGAAGAGCACCCACTGCTGTTCAGCGCAAGTCTCTTTATCTGGCATTAACTGATATGTTTTATCCTTCCTAAAGCATTAATAATGTTAACAGTTTCTCTCACTGAGTTTTTATTTTCAAGCAAATGCTACATTTTCTGTCTTAGAATCTTCACTTTTTCCTTGTCCCTTCAACCTGCTACCAGATCCATAAGGCCCCCTGATCATGCTTTTCTACCATCTTCTACTCCTCCTCTGATCCTTCTATAAGTGTTGTCCAGCTCCCCGTCCTCTTCAAAGCTGTATGCTCTCTGTTCCTCCCTAGCAATATATATATCCAACACTGATTAGGATTGTCACTGTTCATGATGACTTATATCAGGCTGTGTTAAGTTAAAATGGGTCCATGCCAATGCTCTTTTTTCAAAAGGATGTAGTTGTTTCTTGGAAACTGGGGAAAGGGGTGGAAGGAAAAATGGAGAAAGAGGAAACCTTGTAGAATCTGTCCCTTTATGAATCCCTTGATTCCCTATTTTGAATGCTTTCTACGAACATTGAACGTTTTCCCTGTCTTATCATTCAGACAAATTACTAGATTATGTCCAAGTTTTATCAGAATGCAAATGCACCATTGTTATCTGGCTTTGTTTTCAGAAAACATGCATACTCTAATGAATTCAACTGCTTTGGTCTACAGTTTAAAAAGTGATGAGCAGATATTTCCCTTTCTGCTATACTGGCAGATTTTTATTTGTGTGTTTTTAATAGTTTCTTGTGACATGAAAGGAAAAACATCAACCGTAGTTGGATTCTAGTCTGTGGTGTTATTGTTTGAAGACTATATGGTCTATAATTCTGCTATTGACTGCAATGGGCTGAGGATGCTGAAGAATATCTAGTGAGAATTCAGCCATGCAGAATGTCTATCTGGTATGTCTAATAAAATGAAAATACCACCAGTTGCTGCCCTTGGTTATTATATAACTTAAAATAGTGTGTATGCCTAGCTAACTTTAGATAAGTAGTGATTATATATAGGACATTCTCATGTATTTACCTACATGTATCCACTTCAGCAGCATGTGTAATATATAACTGCTTGGACTTGCATGTGCTTTTTTTGTATTAGTTAATAACAAAACTGTGTTGCTGAGAAGGGTAAGATGAAAGGTAATTAAGCTGACACGTGCATCACCATCTGTATGCAGAGGCAAAGACGAAGGAGTTTATTTTTCAGTTCACTTTTCATGGAAATCAAGCTATTCAGTTGCTATTTATTTTCCACGAATACTGTATGATTTTGTATTATTATCAACATACTATTGTGAAAATAAAATGTTAGACTGCAGAAGGGTTAATATAGTACTGGGAGTAGATCAGCCTCAAAATATGATAGATTTTCATTTATTTTGAAAAATCGTCATTCCAGCTACTTTTATAAAAGAAGGATGCAGCAATATGTAAATTACTTGCTCAAAGTGGAAATATTAAGGCTTAAGATGGAAACATCATTTTATTTGATGAGTAGGGATGTCTTACTTTCAAAGATAATGCTGTTAAAAAGTAAGGAAATGTCATAAGAATTGTCCTTAGTCATGAAAATATTGCATTTGTGACAAGCAGTAGAACTTGCAGACACATAAGTAGAGATGATAGAAGCAATATTAGCTATGCAGATGTAGTCTATGCTAGTTAATGTAGGACACCTTTACAGGCAGTTGAGACATACAGGATGCTCCATGTGGAAATTCATATCATCCATCACAAGAATTTAAGGAGTGGATGGCATTGCTTGTCCATGCCAGCAAAACAGTATATTCATAGACCAATCGCTTGCCTATTTATTGCCTAATATTCTTAGACATACTACAGCAGTGCCATTTGGGAAATTACTTGACACATCAGTGATAAATCAAACTTGGGATACAGTTTCTTTCTTGGTAATGCATCTATTCTGTACCACACATAAACACATCCAATGAAGTTGACTGTTTTACAAAGGATTGTTTCTCATATATTTCAGAAAGTAACAGAGCTGAGGGTCTCCTTATAAAAAGATGCTTGTAATTGGATAGCATCTGTCATGTAGTTTACCACATCTGTTCATACTGCAATATTGTAGTAATGCAGTTCTTCCTTGGCATATTGTCTTACTCTGTTAGTTTGATGATAACCAGGAGGAGAGATCTTCCAAACAGATGACGAAAAGAAAAACTCAACTAAATTAGAAAATCTACCAATGCACTGAATAAGCAAATAGCATTTATCCTTAGGTGGTTCTTTTTTGCTTTGCTTTTTGTTTCATTTAGATTTCTGGAGTTGTCAGAGAAAAGGAATTTAATTTAGTAATACAATAAAACTTACATTTTATAGCAGCATGTTCTTTAACTTTTCTTTTTCCAGGCTAAATGTTGCCATTCTGTGGTTACTGTTGACTCATTTTTCTCCTTTGCTATTGCCATGCTTACTTCAAAAGCACCTTCTAACTTAGGACTTATTTTCCTTCCTCTTTTTGATTGGTTTTGCTCTGTGTTTACTTGGTTACCTGTGCCCAAAGGTTGCAGGCATATCTGGGAATAGCCTATGGGTCTTCTGATTTTTATTTCTGCCATATGGTATACTTCACTTCTTTATGTGATATCCTTGAAAATATATTCAATTGCGTATGGCCTAAAATGCAATTATGATAATGCTCACTGTATGTGTGTGTAGCATTAAGCACTTGCACATGGCTGTTTGAAGTTTCTGAATCGACCTGTCCTCTGGTGGAATGACGTTTCATGTACTTCCTTGGGCAGGTGCAGAGTAGTGTGCTTTGGAGGAGTATGAGTGACCTCGGGAAGAAACGTATGATATCTGTATATCCATGCAAGAGCCAGCAGTGTGCATGAGTGGCCAAGAAGGTCAACGACATCTTGGCTTGTATCAGTGTTGGACCACGCACTACAGGAAAGATATGGAGGCCCTGGAGTGTGTCCAGAGAAGGGCAACACAGCTGTGAGAAGTCTGGAGCATGCGTCTTATGAAGTGTAGTTGAGGGAACTGAGCTTGTTCGGTCTAGAGAAGAGAAGGAGGCTCAGGGGAGATGTCACTGCTCTCTACAGCTCCCTGAAATGAGGCTGTGGCAAGGCATGAGAGTCCTTTTCTCCCAAGTAACAGCGGTAGGCCTCAAATAGTGTCGGGGGAGATTCAGGTTGGATATAAGGAAAAATATATTCTCTGTAAGGGTGGTGATGCATTGGTGCAAGCTGCCTGGTGGAGTGGTGAAGTCAGTCTGTGGAGATGTGGCACTGAGAGACATGGTTAGTGGGCAAGATGGGGATGTGTTTTGATTGAACTTGATCTTGCATTGGAGCCCCAGAACTGGACACAGTACTCCATGTGGGGTCTCACAAGAGCAGAACAAAGGTGCAGAGGCTCCCTCGACCTGCTAGCCATGCTTCTCTTGATGCAACCCAGGATACAGTTGGCTTTCTGGGCTCCAAGAGCACATTTCTGGCTCATGATGAGTCTCTCATCAACTGACACCCCCCGATCCTTCTCAGGGCTGCTCTCAAGCCATTCTCTGCCCAACCTGTATCTGTACTTAGAGGTTTGTGTGTGTGAATAATGTAATGAATAATGTAAGATCTTGTCATGTTACTACACAGCACACCTGTGGTGGCATTTTCCCTTATGGCCCCTCAGTTCTAGTGCAGTAGTTTTCCACATTATGTATGTTTATTACACTGTCTCAGTTAGTAAGTGATTTTGCTCAGCCAATTATCCTCACTCCTCACCTCCCACTGTGTTCTGACTGCATCTCAAAACTGAATAAAACCTAATTCCTTTGCAAGCAGCAGAAAGCAATCCCTTTCCAATTCAGGTTGCCCTCCAACGTTATTTGGTCAAATGACTGAAGTACCTGAGGTCCATCACCAATAGAGTTCCTCAACATGTGGCAATAAGTCCCGCAGGCACTGGGGGAAAAACAGGCTTCCAGCTGGCTGTCACACCCATAATGAATCTGCCCCACCTTGCTTATGAGAATCAGAGAATGTACAATAAGTGATCCTACTGTAATGGAGTAAGAACTGTTATGTGTTGTAAATGTTGTGCTGGAAGAACCAGCCTACACCAGGGAGCAGGTGGTGAAGGCCAGGCTTCAGCCCATGTGTCTGGCTAGGTTAGCTCTAAGCTTTGTCCATTGATAGCAATTCCATTGATCTTCCTCTGGGTTTGCACACATGTATTATTTTGCTAGACTGATTTGAGATGATTTCTTTAGATTTCCATAAAGCCATAATATTAATCATTGCTTTTTTCATTGCTATCACCAAACTTAGCAATCATTCTCACTTAGGAATGGCTATCACATGATGTCCGTAATTTCTGTGTAATTACTGTGAGGTTCAAAGCCTTATTTAGGAAACCTAAATAAATCAACTGTTTTTTCATTATGTGGTTTTATGGAACAGGAGAGCAAGTGCTATGAGTATGGGCTGTGATGAATATGTAGCTTGTTATTGAAATGGGAGCTGTGACATTTGTTCATGTGTGAAGATAATTAGCAAATTGGCAGTGATTCTGAGTTACCTTGCTTTGCTGGCTGATGCTTCATAGAATGGGGGTGGCTGTGCATCTGCTTTAGATATGGAGATATGAGAGGATGATGGGACACATTGGTGAGTTTCTGTAGTCATGCAAATTTAAGGCAATTTTCTTTATTATCCATAGCTCTAGTATAAAGCTCTTAAGTGCTTAGTTAAGTTCTGTACTGCAGTAGAAGTTTAAAATACCAGCAGAAAAGCTTTCCTCAAGTGAGAATTGTAAGATGCAGATGGCTATGGCTTTTTTGACCGAAATTCTCTATTTTCTTTCTTAGCTGTGATGAAATTACTCAAGGATACACTTCAGTTTCAAGTGAGTCTCTCTTTTCTTCTGCATTTTGTTTGCAGTATGAAATATTCTGTATCTTCTATATTGTATTTGCCTTTGATAAATACTCAATTTCAACAAACATCGGACATTCTCAGGTAATTTCCCAAGGGGTCTAACACATGAACTGGAGTGCTATTCTCCACTGGTAGGTTGTCCAGCTTTTCCATGCTTTCAGTTCTCGCAAGTTGTTCACATTATTGCATCTTCCAAACAAAAGGTGGTAATGGGGTTTTAACAGCCATTCGTAACCTCTGAATGTCAGAGAAGTAGCATCCTACTATGTAATAGAGGTAGGGTAACTTATTTTCCCACTCTATTTTATGCCCTAATAATTACACAGAGGAAGAGATTTTTAGTAGTCATTGGACATGATCAGGTTTTGTTCTTGTATTAATTTGCACAGAAAAGAAAAATAATTAAAAAATAGCTCCATTATTATAAACAGCAATGGAATTCATGGGACATTAAACTTCCCTAATTATTACAATTTAAATTTACAACATTAATACCCAGAAAATCTATTATGAGTGAAAGCTTTTAAGCAGGAAAGAATTAAAACCACTAAATTCCATTAGTGATGTCTGATATAGAAACACATTAAGCAGGATAAACACCACCCTGATGTCTTAGATGGTTAAATGCACTAACATTAAATACATTCATTTCTTATTTTACTTTATTAATCCTTCTAAGAAAAGCCCACCAAATATCAAATGAGTAAGAGACTGACATTATTCTTCTGGGGCCCAGTCTAAAGCATAGAGAAGCAAATATAAATCACTTAGTTCTTCTAGGTTTAATCAGGCTTGGGTTTTGTTTGCTTGTAGTGAAGCCACACAGATAAAAGAAAATTAAGCAGACCTACAGCAGACAAGCAGTTCTACATTTTTCTCTGCAAGTAATATGTGCCCATTCCGTTACAACTTGTGGTGCCATTTTCTGCAAGCTGAAAGAACAGAATATTGTCCTAAACATTATTTCTTGTGTTTGGACTTGCTATATTGAGGTACTGTGAAATAAAATCCCTATTTCCTTCATAGCAAGCTGAGTATTATGTAACAGGAATGATATCTAGGAATGATGCTGGATGGTGCATTAGACATGAGAAAAGATAAACTCCACCTGGGAAGGATCAGGTTGGATACTAGGAATAATTTTGTTTCTGAAAGGGTGGTGATGCACTGGAACAGGCTGCTTAGGGAGGTTGTGGGATCACCATCTCTGAAGGTGTTCCAGAAAAGAGTAGATGTCAAACTGAGTGGTAGTGGTGGAGGGCTGATGGTTGGACTAGATGATCTTGGAGGTCTTTCTAACCTTGATGATTCTGTGATTAAAATGATCAGTTACTGTCTGTTTTATTCTTTTTTCTTTTTTTTTTTTTCTTGGATAGTAGGCAGCTAAAGTCAGTGTTTTGTTTGTTTTAACTGCATCTACTTTTCTGAATTGCATACACTTAAATTGATTTTCTTTTCCTTGGTATCTTTTGCTAGTTTACGTAGATGTTGCCTGTTCCTTTGTGCTGAAATTACTTTTATAGGCCCTTTGCAGACCATGCTAGTAACATATTTTCATAATAGGTACTAAAGTCACACGTTGTAGTATTTCCAAGATCAGTGCTTGTAAAGCAGTTCCTACTCTCAAACAAAAGGAATGCATCCGTGGTTATTTTACAATGAACATCATGTTCTGCATTGCTTGAATTAATTGATACGTCTTAAAGCAATATGTTAACGGTAAATATGATTTGATTGCAATATATGTTGGAACTTGTTCATTAGGGAAATATCTTCTATGATAATTAAGATCATATCAGGTAGTAGGGGAGGGAGAGAGACAAATAAAAAATAAAAAAAAATAAAATGCGAATGGAGAGTAACCATCATTGAAGAGGATAATCAGGAAGGCCACAGGTAGAGGGAAGGCAGCTGCTGAGGGTTCAAAGCCAAGGATACTTAGAGAAGGTATCTAAAAATTCTCCTCTGAGATTGCCAGTAATCATACCTGAATAGATATGCTTGGGGGAATGTATTTCCTCATTTGTAGGTTAGCTATACACTTCCATGTGGAAAAAGAGAGTACCTAGGACAGTAACTCTCTATTGACAACACCAGCCTTTAGGTGCTACCACTGCATAAATATTTAATAATTGAAGCTACATATCCTGTGTTTCCTGAACCCTTTGTAGTTCAGTTCATGCCTCCTACTTTTTGCAGGTGCAATTATCTGCGTTAATTGCTCATCTCCTTTTCAACTGGGTCAAGGAAATTATCCACTTTGCTCCACTAGCTATCAAACGCATAAAAGATGAAGAAAGCTGAAATTAAGAGGACGTAATTCTTTTAATATTAATTTCACTTGAACGCAGTAGGAAGAGTTCTAATGAATGCAGTCAAAAAGATGGGTTGTTTCTGCTAAGATAGATATAGTTGTTTTTTTTTTTTCCTAAATCACCTATTCAGTCAGTTGCAGTTTTTCAGGAATGTTTGGGATATGGATTGAAATCACTTTCCTATCATTAGCAGGTTGCTTTTTTGTTGTATTTAGAAGTAATTATATGTAATACCATGTGTATCTGGGTTATCATTTGTACGCAAGAGATGTTTTGTTTGGTTTACAACCTGGCGACTGGTGTGTTAATTGTATTATACTCTTCAGTTCTGATTTTCATTAGAGTATTGATGTCCAGTGTAGGGAGTCCTTCCAAAATTAACTGCTACAGCTACTGACTGCTGCCACATGCTAGACCAAAACTTTCATTCTCAGATTTTAAGATCATTTTGGCTTTTTCTGCAGTGCTGGGAAAGGGGCATTTTCATAATCATTCCGCTCAACACTTGCATTAATTTGAACTTCCAGTTCCAGATTAAAAAATGGAAGCGTTAAAACATGAGGAAAACAGAGCTGTCTGTATCTAACCATTCTTATCACCCTGGTGTGTGGCTTCCTTACCAAGTCTTCAGAGCATGAACAAGAATCTTTTTTCTCTCCTTCCTCTTATAATACTTGTATGTCAACTTGTATCTGTTCATGAAGAGGCCTTAGCAAAACTGAAAGTGATTATGGCAGAACATAAGGGAGAAAAAGCAAATTCTGAGGTTTTTTTTTTTTTTTTAATAAGAATGCTGCTTTGTAAAATGCATCTAAAATGACAGGAAGAAAATCTATAAAAGCCTCTTAATAAACCACGTCTCTTTCTAAATATTGCATTTGCAAAAGTCTGTTAGTGATTTCCCTCCAGAATTCTAGCTGAGGTCCACTCTCCTGCTTTGAACGTTTTAAGTAATGTTGACCTCTTAAAGGCAGAGTCCTAATTCTTATTTTTTTTTTTTACTTTAAAATTGG
Source organism: Bambusicola thoracicus (assembly GCA_002909625.1). Taxonomy (NCBI): domain Eukaryota; kingdom Metazoa; phylum Chordata; class Aves; order Galliformes; family Phasianidae; genus Bambusicola; species Bambusicola thoracicus. Next base: position 11,777 of record PPHD01011935.1, read on the forward strand.
ACATCCCAAAAGATTTAAGGAGCTTTTAGTATACTTTAGGAACCTTTCTAAACCTCCTTCTGATTTCCATAGCCAAAGATACATCTGGATCTTTTTTTTTTAATATTGCTTCAGAAGTCCAAAATTTCTCAGTTTGCTCAGATGTTCCTTGACAGTTTTGAGAAGTGCAAAATCTATCTCATGATGCATAAAGTATTGCACTTAATTGCCTGAGAGGGTCTGTGTGCTCCCATTGCACCCAGTTCTGCAGAAAGTGAAAGCCAAATGAAATCCAGGCACAGAAGTAGCAATGTAGTGGTAAAGACAGTGATTATAAAAGGGGAAAAAAAAAAAAATAGAAAAAAAAATCCATATCTTTCATTCCAGATGGTGTTTTTCGTTTTGATCAGAAATGGTTGCTGGTTTAATTCCTGAATAGTTGGCAGGTCTGTAGTTGCTTTGTAAGTGATCTGACAGAGCAGACGTAGAGCTAAAATATAAGCAGCTTGGGAAGCATAGCATAGGCAGCAGATCAGGTAAGAAGAATAAATTGTATGCTATTGCTACTCCCCAAATCATAACTTCTTTGGGTTGATAAAGTATTATTCTGTGTAAAATGACTTAAGAGGAACATTTCTGCTCAGCTATATTTGGAACAGAAGTAGGCTTATTCTTAATTCTCTGGGGACTTTACAGTGATTCTGCGAACCACAGGAGGCGAATCTGCAGGTTTTCCCATTAAATTCATGCTGGTATGTTCCTGTCTCTGTATTTTATCTTGGATAAAGTTAGCATCCCAGGTGCAAAAGCCAATCTTTTGATGTAAAATGTATACGAGGAAAGTATTTTGGGTAGGAACCACGCGTCTGTTGACTAGCTGCTGTATGTCTATGCTGAGTATAAAATATAATACTCATAGGCTTTTTTGCCTTGAGGTACTTTTCAGGCGTAGTACATACGCTATCATAGAATGAGAAATACCTTTTTTCCAAAGATATACCAACATCACAGATATGCCCCTTTCTTCGAGGGGAAGGTTGAAGACATGCTCTGAAAAGAGCAGGTTTTAGGACACTCCAAAATGTCTCATGCCCTGTTGTGGCAACCCTGTTGGATCTCATGTGGTCATCACTAAAGGATGAAATGGTGAAGGGATTAAGAATGACCTTGTATTAAAGAACATTGAAAAAGCCATAGCAAGTAATGGTGACCAATGCATAGCAGCAGAAGCCTAAGGCCATAAGAATTTAAAAGAAATGTCAGTGACATAGCAGCTGATGCTTGAAGATATTCAAAATGCTCCCAGATACTAACTCATCCATTGGGCTGTGAAAAAGAAAAGGTAGGACTTGTACTGGTCTGCTGCGTTTTGACAGGCTACCCTTCTGTTAACTTAATGCTAAATTTACCCAAGGCAGCTGTAGTTATAGGACTGATCAGAACTTAAGCCAGCAACGTGACACAAAATGTAAATATTAATTCTGCCCTCTGCAGAATGAATTAATGAATTTTAAATTTCCTTGAAAGAAAAGTGAACTTTAACTTAATTCTTGGTCCCAAACTCAGATTAAAATCAGTATTAAATTTTTTGTTCTTGGAGAACACATTTCTTTTCTCAGTGTACTTTTTCATTTGAAATTGTAGCTGTATCAGAACAGATTACTGTAAATACCCAGTCCTAGGACTGGAAATAAGAAGTCCATCAAGCAGACATTAGTTCAGCTCAGCACTAAGATTCTTCAGCCTTTGATGTAAAAAGCGTGTTAAGGTTGGCTTAAGTGCAGGCTTGTCTCTATAGTTTTGCTGTCCATCTGAATTATGTTTTGAGTTTGAAACTTCTGTCTTCCCTTTTCGCCCCACGCAAGATGTCTTACAGCAAGACAACTTGTGACAGGAGATTGCTTTTGCCTTCTTAGGCAGAAATGGAAACAGGTGAGTGAAATGCTTGCTTACTACTGCTCATGGTTTTCTAGCTGGATCAGAGCTGTTTCCATTGTACAGTAAATAAAGTGGTCGTTCATGATTGGTTCTTCTGAGCGACACAAACGACATCTGAGAGTAATGGTAGGTGAGCAGATGGGAAGAGTGACTAATCTAATTAGGTCTTCAATCAGGATGAGGAACAAGTAATTTCAGAAAATAATACAGCAGAATGTTGAATTTCAGGCCACACAGATGGTAAGAGAAAGGCCAGGACCCAGAGAGATGCTCCGCAAGTCAGTAAGAGGTTGAAAGAGTGCAGAAAGAAATGAATGATCAGGAGAAAATGTAATGTAGCCAAAGGGCTTGTATGTATCCTATAGCAAAAAAAATAAAAATAAAAATAATAATAAAAAAAATAAAAATAAAAAAAAGAAAGCCCCAGCCATTATCAGACAAAGGACAAAGACAATACGGAATAATAGAATCATTTAGACTAGCTAAAACCACTAGGATCATCTAGTCCAACCCATCACCACCAATTGAATACAGAATTGCAAGAAGCAATCAAGGTTAAAGAAAAAACAAAACACGTATTCCAGAAAGAACATGATAGCTTGCATTGTGAAAATTTTGGGGGAAAAATGCCCTGAAATGGCAATTAAATGAAGAGTTATATGGAAGGACAGGCGATTAAGAAGGCATTTTGTAGTGTTTGTGTATGTGTGTACATGCATATATACCAGCAGTGAGGTTTCTAAAAGAGAGTGAGGATAATTTAGTTATGGTTAGTTACTATGGCTTGTCTCCTTGCTTTCAGGAGGGCTGCAGAAAGACCATTAGTAGGAGGAATAAGNTCACCACCAATTGAATACAGAATTGCAAGAAGCAATCAAGGTTAAAGAAAAAACAAAACACGTATTCCAGAAAGAACATGATAGCTTGCATTGTGAAAATTTTGGGGGAAAAATGCCCTGAAATGGCAATTAAATGAAGAGTTATATGGAAGGACAGGCGATTAAGAAGGCATTTTGTAGTGTTTGTGTATGTGTGTACATGCATATATACCAGCAGTGAGGTTTNGACTTTGTTGTAAGGAAAAGATTCATTCCCAATTAAAAATTACACCAGAAATCTTTACTCAGATGCTGAGTTTCAATGCCAAGTGCTTGGGCTTTGTTTGGGACCCCTGAGGCTGAGTTCTGAGTACTTAAACCATTGATAGAAAATAAAGTAAGACATCTCCAGAGCCTCCTTCCTTTAGAGTGATGGGGAGGGGGAAAGGAATGGGTGGATTTTCTGTCTACCTTCATAGTCCCCCATTCATCATGCATTTGAATGTTCAGGTTAAGAAACAACGATAATTTAAAAATTACTAGAAAAATACAATATGGAATTAAGAGTGATGTGATAGGAATGGTTGCTCTTGTTTTAAACTCCATTCATGTTATAGAAACTGGCCTTCAGCTACACATCTGATCCTGATATTCTCTTCCCTTTGCATTGCCTGTGGTGATGATGCTTTTGGAGTAAGATAAAGCTCAGTGTTAGCTGAAATCTCAAAATCAAGCTTTACAATAGGCAGAAATGCTTGAACCAGACAAATTCCAATTACCTTCATTCATTTCAGGCTATGTTTCTTATTGTAACCACTGAAAGATGCCTTATTTCAATGTAACCCCTATCAAGCAGAATTCAAAACCTGAGCAGAGATAAGTAGTCCTGAGTGAGTCTCCAAAGGATGTCTTAGTGATAGAATTTCTCTTGCAATCCTGTGCCAAAACATTACAGTATGACCTGTCAACTGTTTAGCCATAATTACCGCTTCTCTATTTTGTTCCTACATGGGAATTATTCTCTTATAATTTTTAATTTCCCAGGAGCTCTCATTAACAGTTGAAACCATTTGCTTGATTTCCCTTTATTAAGTATACTGAAAAGTCAGCTATCTTGGGAATAAAATACAATTTCTTTATTAGGAAAACGTGTTTATTCCCTGCGCAGTGTTTCTGTTTTATTGTTTCCTTCCCTTCTCTGAATGTAAATGTTTAGGATAGATAAATAAATTTGGAAATCATTCTTTTTTTTTCCTGGATTTTCCTCCTAATCACTTTATTCTTTCCAGCGTACCATGTATGTTTTTTGAATTATTTATAAAATTAGTATGGTAATGAAGTGCAAATTTAGGGTAGATGATAATTTTTAGTCTCAGATCGAGGTCTCATAGTGATGGCAAAAATGCCTTTTCCTTTCAGAGTCTGCTGTTGTTCTTGTTTTGCAACAGTGCATTTCCCCCTGCTTTTCCCCCCTTGATTTAGAAGAGACAGAGTATGGCAGTAACAAAATGGCCAGCTGAGTTGCAGGTTCTTATGGTGTCATTCCTCCTATCCACCTCTCCAATGGAATTTGAATTCTCCTTTAACTTAATATTGTTACCAGTTCTTATTTGTACTCTGGTATAATCTCTAAAACCACTACAGACAATATAGGTTTTGGCCTACTGTGCTAATACAGTGTGCATGGACACACGTTCTACACATGAAAACTGAGTCACTTGCCCAGGATCACAAATGGAAGTTAAAAATTAATCTCTCTTAATTACACACTCATTATGCAATCTGTCAGACCACACTGCCTCCATTGGTTAACGTCACGCTCTTAATTTGAAGTTCTCTTTTGCTTCAAATATAGCAATTGTCTTTAATTCCAAACCCAAGGTTTTATAACATTTTCCCATCAACAGAATTGTGATAGCTCTGCTCATCGTGATATCCTTCATCCCTTTTCCTGTCTGCTATTACACAGACCTCAATGTCTTCTCAGGGCTTGAAGGCATTTTCTTATTTACTTGTTCATTGATCCACTAATACAAAGAGAATTTACAGTGTGTAAGATGGATAAGAGATCAGAGGTCTTGAGGACAGATTCTTTGTTTTCCATGTTTTCTTCTTTAGACTTTTGAGCTGAGCGTACTTGGACAGCCGTGACTAAAATGGGACCAAAACCTTGAGCATATTAGCCCAGATTCAAACTTCTTTTGTAATAGCCCAGATCAGACCAGTCTGAGACATTCAGTTCTCTCCCCTGTGTGGTGAAATACCTGGCACAGACTTTTATGCTAGAGAAGAGTTCTGTGTGTTGACGTGCCAAGTCATTTCCTCCAGGAGAAGTCAGCAGGGAGCTAAAACAATATTTCAGCTGCCATGTACTCCCTAAGGACAGCCCATGGTGTGGGGAGCAGCCTACACCACTTTCTGCCCTGTTATATCTATGTGGAAATTGCAGTTTGCCTGGCAGTGGGAGCCTGGAGGAAAGGCTGGGTCCTTCAGGAGCACTTGGTTTGTGCTGCTCCATCAAGAAAGCTGAATTAATTTTCTGTTTCTCCGCAGTGCTTCCCATCTGCTGCATGGCTGTGAATAACAGCGATGGGGAGAGCCAGAGGAGTGCTTTGCTAGCTGGCTGAGCAGGAAACCTTGGAGTGCTGTTACGGAGAGAAGCTGTTGTGCAACCAGAGCCTTTTCTGCCCTCCGTGCCCCGAGCTCAGACAGCTGGGGTAGGGAGCTCTGATGGATCTACTGGAGGCACACTGAGGAAGTTCTTGGTTATTAATTCTTCCTCTGGGTTCCCTTGGGTCTGGCTTGCAGCACAAAGTCTGTGACATGTGGATAGGCTGGGAACAAATGATATGTCAGTAAAAAGGATTGCTATTGCTTTTATACAGTCAGTGGATAGATTTCTGGAGAATTTTTTACCCCCCTCTGCTGCCTCAAGTCTTTCCAACTACACATAGGAATTCCAGTTCCTGTGAAGACCCTTTATCCTTTCCTTGAGCAGTTTCCACATCCACATGATGCTCTCTGCATGAGAGAGTTAGTGTATCTTTCTTAAAGCTCTGGATATGTCTGTTTTTTCTCCTGTGTGAAACCATTCAGATGCAGAGTTCAGATCACCCTGCAAACATTAACTTTTTATTATAATCATTATACCTGTAATTTAGGTAGAGTAAATGATGCATCAAATTTACATGTAATTAAATGAAGGTCAAGAAAGCCTGCAAATGACTCAGATTGTTTGGGAAGGGATCTAAAGCTGCTGTCAATCAAAAGCTGAGACAAGTATGTATTATCTGCTGCAATAACTGCGTGGTGGACTGCTGGCTATGGAGTAGACTTGAACTGATGTGCCCAAAACCCTTTACAGAGCAAGGGGGAAAGAAAGCATGGAATCTATTTCAAGAGTGCTGTGAAATTCCTGATTCTCAGGTGCTTCTCTGAGGGGTATGGGATCTCTATGTTTAAGATCTGTTTCTTTAAAATAGGATTTGCAGCCTAGAGTCCTTGAATGAAAGCCCTACTGGTATTTCCCCAGGTGTAGCTACCACTGGCTCCCCATCCCCTTATTATTAAGCAAAATATAATTGGCTTTGTAAATCATGTGTTACAGGATGCATCTGCTCTCTGCTATGTTTTGCCAAGTAATAAAGCAGTGGCTGATTGAGGTGGTTTTTGTTTGTTTGTTTGTTTGTTTTTTAGTGAAAGTGTAATTAATAAATAGTGGCTGAATTAGGAAAGCAAAGCTACCGAAGAACCCATGTTCAGATTGATTTGTGTATGGAAACTGTTAAATCATGGCCTGAACCTCTGATTGACCACCTGAGGCGAGCGTTGAGTCAGCTGCAGGGGCACAGGTGAACGCAATCTCACCTGAGTGACCAGAATGGGGCCCTAGACCCCATTTAAGGGCTGACT
>PPHD01011937.1:420-12263 GCA_002909625.1 Bambusicola thoracicus
CCCCCCCCCCCCCGGAGGTAAAGGGAGATACAAAGAAAATATAGAAGAGGAAAGAAGTGGATGATGGACTATAAAGGAGGGGAATTTCACTTACAGAAAAGAGTTTGACTTGTGATACTTATTGACCTGCCTCTTTGAGGTACATTTCATAGTGGTGGAAACTTTTACCTACCAAAATAACAAATAAGGCTAATTTAAGGTAAAATCCTCAGTCTTTATGCAAGAGTGTCAGCTTTATGGACTTAGTATTCCTTACAGAAAGGAACATGAGAGAAATATTTATTTTGTGTAATTTGCTTGCCTTGTATTATTAAATAGCTGCTTGGTGCTAAGACAGTAACATGGGCTGAGGAGAAACTGCAGGTGAGTTAAGACTTCATGAGCTAGGCTTCAGTTATTTTCACGTCCTCTGTCCCTAAAAACTAACTTCTTCTAAGCCTCTTCTTTTGTTTTCTAGTATTCAAACACTGGTAGTTTAAGATGCTATTTTTTTGTTTGTTTGTTTTCATTTCAAAAAACCTTTTTGTTTCTGATCTGTATATGCATAGTCTGTTTTTTGTATGCAGTGCTCATTGTGGACAGAAATAATAGGACTTAATTTTTCTTGATTTAGCAGAGCAACTTTGATGTTTGTAGCTGGGTAATTCAGACTTCACTGTGAAGCATGAAACTGACAGGACCATAGTCTCAGAATATATATTTTTATTTACTGAAAATATATATTGCTTGCATGTTTTTACTTCATGCTTGTTTAGGACTTCTACCGTGAGCTGGTCACACAACCATAATGGTGATCTCTTTAAAGACATTTCTTTGGCATTAAACAAATGACATAGATGCCACAAACTGAAATTTTAACCAGGGATTAAAAAACAAACAAAACATACAAAAATGAAGAATAAATTTCATACTCAGTCATGGAAAACAAGAACTCATTTGAGACTAATAAGACTTCTCTAAGTGGCATCATACAACTGCTACTGTGAAAACTGTTTTAGTTTTTCCTGATCACATGAAATAATGTTGTTCAAAATTCATGTTAGGAGAAAGAAGCTGACAAAGAAATTCACTGAATGTTTCTGAATCAGGCTTAGGACCACACTGCAGCACCTACATCCTCAACATTTTTTCATGTGCTGGTTCTTTGACCTGACAGAATCACAAGAAAAAATAAGCATTCCATAACATGGGGTTTCCTGCTGACATCAGCTGCTCAACCTTTGCCAGCACTTCCCACATAGCTTTGTTTTAAAATCTGATTCCTGGTGGTAATATCCAGACACAATTTGGCATGGAACTCAGTCCATTTTCTCAGATTCCCAAACCTACCTCAGGCTTTCAGGCACCTGAAGTGATTGTCAACCAACCAGATGAGTTTGTTGGAGATCTTCTGATATATCAGAAGGGCCTGAGATCATTTTAAACACCACAAGATCAACAGGAAAAAATAGAAGCTCTGTTCAACGAAAAAAAAAAAAAAAAGTAAAAGGCTCTTAATCACAAAATTGAAAAACATCATTGTAGTTCTGCATCACATACCTGTAAGCTTCTTCCATAGCTGCTTCAGTGACTTGGCTGCCATGAGGCAGACCTGGCATGTTAGCGTCTTCTGTTTTAATGTCTGGCTTGTTTTAGAGAAACTTTTGAGTATATATTTAATTTTAAATTAAGCAGGAGTCTCCTTCCCATTTTAGATCTCTTTTCCTATTTCCATTATCTTGTAAGACTGCGTTAAGATGGCTGTAGTAACTTAGTCTTCTCTTCTGCTATTCTTTATCATGCATTAAGTAAATGCAGGAACACTGAACACTTCCTGCACTTATCTCTAGGATTTAGTGTTCTTCAATTAACATTAATTAAATTCCCCTTCTGCAAATGTTACTGTTTTCAGGACAGTTAAATGAGAAATACTAGCTGTAAATGTGCATTATTAAACTCCTTAATCTCTAGGTACATACTGAAGTCTTTACAGGGGCTCTATGTGACCTAACACCTATCAGATGTATTGATGTGAATAAAATATAAGATTTGTATCCAGAATCACCTTGTCCCCTTCTATTTTGACAGTATTAGGTGCATGCAGTGCCACAAAAACAAGCAACATAAATAGGGTCATACTGAGGTAAACATGTTAAGGATGTTGAATTGTTGCCATTGAGATTGAAAGAGGATGTAATTGTCTCTTTCCACTGTCTAGACATCCAAAGAGGTTGTCAAGACTACAGCTACAGTTTACCAAGAATCTGCTTTTGCTCCATGGGGAAGGCTTAAACTTGGAGATCAAAGTGTCATGATGAACACTTAGCTGGCATGGATTTCTGACATGAAAAATCATCAAGTGCTATCCTTTGCTGGACTGTGGCTCACCATTCCTCTCATTAGGCACTTGGCCAGGCTCCATGGGGTATGTGGAAGCTGCAAAGACTCACATCTGGATGTTTGTACAGGGGCTAAGCTGCTCTGGGGAAGATCAGATCAACATCCAAACGCAAGTCACAGGGAAAACTCACTGCAAAGAGGAGTGGCAGCTGTCAGAAAGTAGGGGTTACTGCTTGGGGCAAGCCTATTGCTTAGAAGAAGAGTATGCTTTCCTGCAGTGAAATAATTAATGCTTCTGAGAGACAGGAACCACTACAGAATCACTTTTCAATCTGCAAAATCCAAGCAGTGACCACTTCAAAGCAAGATAAAAGGAGACGTTGATCTGCTTTAGCCTCTGACTGTTCCTGGAGTTTTCTACTTCTTGAAGACTTCTCTGGCAAAGGAAGTATTGCCACAAGTGGAAGGAAGAAGCCTGCCGTGCTCTTCTCTGAAGATATATCTTCTCCTTAAGCTTTCTATCAGCATGTGTCACAGTGGCATTTTGCAAATTTGCTGTGCGTTCCTACACACCAAATGTTTATTACTCATTTTAAGATGTTCCATCAGAACATTGGAAAATATGCTAAGGTATCTGGCCCAGCTGTATATAGAAGGTGATTCAGTCCAGTGGAACCAGTTTAAAAAAAAAAAAGTCTCTGGCAAACTCCATTCTCTACTGGCTGAGGCCGCTGCCTCTGTGACTGTTTAATTGGCCATGTTCCTGCTTGTCCACCTTGGTGTGGTCTTGGAAAGCCTACACCAGGGATGAAAGCTGCTGACATGCTTTTGAAGCAGGTTTCAGGTCATACATATGCCATTCGTGTGTGAAGTTCAGGTTCTTCAGGTATGTGGAAATCAGGATACTCTTGCAGAGGTCAAATGAGCAGAGAAGTAGAGATCAGAGAGGGCCAAGGAACAAAAGGGCTACACTGCAGCTGAAAATTCATCCTCCTCTCTTTGGAATTGAGCAAATCTCTTCCAAAGTGTATAGTGTAAATTTCCTGTTTATCACAGAGGAAAAGATATGGTCTTGAGCATGAATCTGTGGTCCTTAACCAGACTGCACCAGCTAGGAAGACTTGGTGATTTGTTTGTTGTTGGAGAAAGACTCTTCAATATTTCTCCTTGAAATCAGGTACCTTCTTGCCAAGAACTTAGCAGAAGTAATACTATGAGTGGGTAGACAAAAGCGATGCAGGGAAAAACAGTACTCTAATACCACAAAGTGTTAATACAGCAAAATGCTATGCTGCTTTTCAAAAAGAGCACATGCTGTCTAATGGGACTTATGTGCTTGCCTAAGCTATGCAAATACCACATAGATGTATGTTGGGCCAGAACAAAAGCAGGACTTACATGTTTGATGAAAAGGCGGGTAGAAAGGAAAGAGGAAAGGTCAACATTTAAAGGAGAAAAAGAAAAGGAAAGAAAAAAAAGCTTATACTGTGAGACAGGAGTTTGCATTGTGGAGACAGGGAGATGAGAATATGGGATACAAGACAGGATAAAGGTGTCTTACCTGTTGTGTGACCCAGTGCATTGCCAGATACATAGTACTAGTAAAATTGGGTTGTTTCTTCTGCTCTTTCACTTTTATTTCTGTTTGCTTTCTCTTCCGTGTCATCCTTGAGCATCTTGCAGTTCTCCTACAGTTTTAGAATAGCCTGCTGACCAGCACTATATTGTTAAAGTCAGCCCTGTGACAAGCTATCAGGGTGCTCTCTGGTTCTTCTCTGTTCTTAGGTCCTGTAGCTGTCACTGTACTGGACATGATGAATGAGAGTCTCAGCCACAACCTTTGCTTGAGTTACAAGGATGGGACTTAGAACTCCCTGATCCTGTTTTGGGCTTTGCTGCCTCATGGTTGTCAAAGTTGAGCAATGTCCCTAGAGCTTCTGGTCACAAGCAGGCAAAGGCATTCCTTGGGTGCAATATTGCTGCTGCCTGTGTCAATGTTGTTGCAAAGGCAGATTAATTGGAGGTCTGTGGGAACCATCTCCAATCCAGATAATTCCACTTTAGCTGGAGCTTTTTGTTTTCTCGTTTTGGAAGGGTGCTCCAAAAAAAAACCCAAAAAACATCATACTCTTAAAATCATTGCAGAATTCAAATAGGAATCAAAACTGGTTTGAATTAAACCTCTTGTGTAACTTCAGACGTTATTCTGTTGTATGTTGTCTTGCTTGCTGAAATGTTTCTCTTTAATTTTTTTCCCAGCAGCCATAGACATTTTATCACTACAAGAGATAATGAGACTGAGTTCCAGTGGCTACCACGCCATGAATCTGAACTGTCTCTTTACACCCCTAGGAAGCACTCCATAACCATAGATTGAGGCAGAAGCGCAAGGCAGTTCATGCGGGAGGTTTGTCATGCTGCTGTCCTAGAGATAAGCAGAAAGCTTCACTGAACAAAGCTGCGCTAGCATTAACCACACAGCTCTTAGAGACAGCATACAGGCACATCCTAATTAATCACAATTATGCAAACTCAGGCATTTGCATATAGCACTGTGCACGGAGTTGCAGGGAATTTGGCAGTAATGCCTCCTTGCTGTGACTCAGCCAAGAAGGGAACCTAAGCACCTGCCCCAGGAAATCAGGCAGAGAGACGAGACCCTGGGCTCTCCCAGCTGGGAACAAGGGAAAAAAACAAAGGCTTGCTTAAGGTTGAGGTGTTGCTTCTATTTCCCTACTTAATGAGGAAGCTACCTCTCTGCTTTATACTTTCCATCTGAGATTTGCATCGTTCTTTAGTGATTCAGCTAAACCACTGTGCTCCTCCTTTGAACTGGGAGAGTCAAAGGCAGCTGCCAGCTGGGCAGCACTCTGAATTCACAGTTTTAACACCTCACTTTGACCACGTGAAACTCACTGCCTCAGTCAGATTCCCAGCAGTGACACTACTCACCTTCCTGAGCCCTACTCAGCTATCAGCAGAGCTCCAAAGAGAGGGAGGTGAATCTCAGTGCCAAACTGGCTGCAGGGCATTGGGGTTTATGTGCAACCTCAATCAGTGATACTCATAGCATCAAGCTTTGTACTGCTTGCCACGTAAAGGCCACATCTTCAATTTTGTCTCTGTATAGACTGATGCAAGCAAGACCAAATATTATTTATGGGTCTAGAATTATCTAGGTCTTCTCTCTGCAGCTGAAAAGCTAAATAATTTGCTAGATGCTGCTCAGTTACAGAGGAAGATGGTGCTGGTTATAGTCTGTTTCTTATACGCAGGCACAATTGTCTGCAGCACAACTGCAAATGCAAATTCACTAAACAGGAAAGCTCACTTTCGTTTGTTCTGGAAGGGAATACAGAGGTATTCTCCCAGCTCTCCCGCAGGTACCTGTTAGTTCCTTTCTCCAAATGAAATAGAAATCTTCCCCTGACTCTTCAAATTCAAAAGCAGGTACCTTCCAGGTTGGTGCTGGCTGCTTACAGCCCCCACCTGCACACATTCCAGCTGAGTAAATAACAATATGTTAAAATGAGAAATACTGAAAACTTTGCTTTTTGTGATCAGAGACAATAAGACCAGAAGACACGTAGGTTGAAGAGACTGTGCTCATTTAAGAAGAAAAAAGAAATCTTAAATGAATGTGTGAATGAGAGTGAGCACTTGAAAGTAGTATGATAATAGAGTATGGTGAACAGGGAGAATGTTCCCCCCCTTCTTTTTCTGAATGACTGATGTTATAACCAGAGATGCTGGTGCTCTGCATGAAGAGAAAAATATTAGGCCATATGGAAAAAATGAAAGCATTCATGTTGATTTCTACGGAACCAGTGCCACTGCAAGATATATCCCAAGATAGGTGAGAGGAGTGTGAGGACAGAAGTACATGAGAGTAATGAGAAATGATCACAGGTACCGCATCCCAAGTGAATACAGCTCAGGAGGCCCTCAAGAAGTTTTCCTTTCAAATTTACTTATGGTTTATAAATAACAATGAACAAATATGCTTCTCTGAGATGAATGCCTCTCTAGCAGTGAAATCCTGTCATTAATCATTAATACATGTATCCTTGTTAGCTTTGTTTTCAGTGCAATACAGTGTTTTACTTGTGCCTTTACACACAATTATGCCAAGATATAGCTATGTGCCAATCATCTTTTTGAATACAGGAGGGGCAGTGCATACAGTCTTCATTGGAGGGCAGCCTGAAGCATGAGGAGGCACTGAATGCAGAGACTGTGTACCACCCTCTTGGCAAGCATGCTGCTAAACTGATGCACAACTAGATGGAGCAGTGCAAATTAGGGCTGCAGGACTAAGATGTTGCTGGCACTTTTATCTGCAGCTGCACACTTCAGTTGGCTATTGCTAATCGTTAGCATACAGAGTTTTTGTCATCCATCTATGAAGAATATAAATCTGAAACTATAAATCTTCTCTGCAAGACTGAGAAGCAGATTGAAAATGAAAGAAAATTTGACTTGCCCTCATTTAGGCTTTTCTCAACTATATATAGAAGGCTTAAAGGATTTATTATTGTATAGTTTAGCACGATGTGCACTTTGTCTTCAAGTCATTCAAACCTTTCTTAACATTTACTATAATATTGTAATATGCTAATTTATGTTTCAAAAGAACAAAAGCATATGAAAACAGGCCTTGAACGTTCTCCAGCTCTTACTGTTCTTACTCTCATCTAACAATGATGCTGACGAACAGCTGAGAGAGGCTGTTCTTCCTTAGCACTGACTTCCCACTCCTTCCAGCAAAGGCCAAAAACTCAATAACACACTCAGCAGCTCTGGTAAAACCTGGGGGAACTTTGGCAGTACCACTGAATATCAAAAAACTTTACTGGTATCAGTCTTCAGATATACAATAGGTTGAAACGTATACTGTACAGCAATATACAGAGATTGCTCCAAGAGTGATGCCTCCCATTTATTTCCAAGGAAACTACCATAGATACAATAATACTATTTGATAGAGCAAATTCTCAGCTATAAAACACTACTTTTCAACATAGTCACCACCATTAGCTATGCATTTTCACCATCCATGAGCAAGAATCTGCATGCTGTGCTTGTCAAAATCTGCACCAGTGGATGTGACCCACTATTGCCATCACCACTGCTGAAATGCCCACCAACTCAGCACTCACATCCATTGTTTGGTCTCCATAAGCATTCAGCAAGTGTCAGTGTAAGTCAATGGATGCCATTTTTTCTGCATGGAGGAATTAAATTCCACACCTTTGCTTCATCTGCACTTCTGACACGACACCATTCTGTCAGACTGCCCCTCTGCTGCCATCTGTCACATGACAACAGCATGTAACGGGATACCGGTGGGAGGTTCAGCCTCTACTGCCATATCACCAACCTCCTCTTCTGACACTGTGGGCCAACATCACAAAATAGGAGGCATTACTTTTGGAGCAGCCCTCATAAATTCTAATATTTTTGTTTACACGTCAAATACTTCTGCTTGTACTTCAAATATAATTCTCAAAACCACAAGTGTTCTGCTTTCATGGACACGTAAGCACATCAAACTTTAAAGAGCAAGGCAATTACACTGGGGCTGATGAATTCTTAATCTCACAAACAGCGGTAAATTGGGGGAGAACACGGTCTCATCACTGGTCTTTCCTTTGTGATTAAGTATTAGTTATCTGCTATGTCGAACATTCTGCAGCCCTATTTATTTGATTAATTTAATTGTCACTCTAATTAATTTAATTATTTCGTAGCGAGGGTTGCGAGGTGCGCTCGCGGCTCTGTAGGGAGCTCGGCTGATTCCCAGCCTTGTACTTCGCCGAGCGGGTACAAAGCCGCTGCCCCTCTCACTCGACTGTGTCTGAGTGATGGATGTGCCCTCTGCTCGCTTCTGCCTCCGTGCTGCTGTTCGCAGCTTAACACAGGGGATGGGATAAATCACAGCACGTTAAATTAAGCGTGTAGATCCATTGTTGGCGGACGGACCCCTCAGTCCTTACACTTTCGTAGCGATGAGCGCACCTAAGCGCCTCTGACTTGCGGAGGGAAAAGGAAGAAAAACAGAGGAGGGGTTTGCGGGGCGGGGGGGAAGGGAAGGGGGATGAAAGGAAGCTCGTTTCTCCGGAAGCCAAGTAAAAATATGGAGTAGGGGGAGGCAGGAGAGGGGTCTTGGAGGTTTGACGCTTCGCGAAACGGACTCATCCTTACAAAGCAACTTCTGAACCTCTGGTTGAGGCTGGGCCCGGATCTCCTCGTCCCGCAGAGCGGCGGGTTCGGGCCGCGGGGCTGTACGTGCCGCTCCCCGGCCTCCCCCCGGAGCTCCGGGACGGCGCCTCCTGGGCTGAGCGGCAGCCGCGGAGCGGAGCGAAGCGCTTGCGCCCCGCCGAGCTCCGGGAGGCGGCAGCGTGGGCTGCACCGGGAGCCGGGGAAGCTCCCGCCTCCCTCCGCTGCCCTCTGCCTCGCTCTGACAGCCGTGGAAACCGCCCAAAAGGAGAACTTGTGCGTCCCCGTCTGCCGCCCCGCCGCCCGCATCCTCTACCGCGGCGCATCCGCCCGCCCTCTGGGTGCTGCCCTCCCACCCCGGAGCTCGGGGTCGGCCCGCCGGCTCCAGCTGGAAGGTTTCCCCGCTCGTCTCACTCGGAAGGGTTTTGTCCGCTCGCGCTGTGCCGAGGGGAGGCACCGTCCCTAAGGCACCCAAGCCTCACCCTGCGGGGGAAGGGAGTTGGGTGGGGGCAAGCCAAGAAGGGAGGATCTCCGCGGCTCTCCTAAAATCAATCAGCAGGCTGCAAGGAGGAAGAGTTTGGCACTTCGCAGGCGAGACTGGGCTTGTTTTCCCCAGCAGTGATGCCGCTGGACTGAGAGCGGCGCGGCCGCGCAAGTTGAGGGGACGGAGCCCTCCCCATCCGCCGCTCCCAGCCCCACTCCAGCCCCCACTGCCCCTCAATGAGAGCTCCTACGAGGGGAGGGCGACTCGGCGCCTGCTAGGACTGCTCTCCGCCGCCTGCCGGACTTCCCCACCCTCCGACGAGGAGCGGCGCGTACCCCGCATCCCGGAGAGTTGTCTCGGCAGCTCCGTGCTATGGCGAGGCTGCGGAGAAGCAAACTAGCCGCTGGATTTTTATTACTTTTCCAGTTCCTGAGCGAGCGCTGCCAGCTCGCCGCCGGAGAGACGCCGAACCAGAGCCGCGGTAAGTGAGGCCGGTACCTGCCGGGCGGGGCAGCACGGCCGGGCCCGGGGCCGGGGGGGGGTGCTCCGCGCCGCCTCTCCCAGCAGCACCGCGAGGCCCGGGGCCGGAGGGGGGGGGAGCGCGGATCGGAGTTCGGCTCCCACTGCCCCCTGGGGTGACCGCGGCGCCAGGTTTGCAATTCTCCTTCGCCGGCTTCTCCGGGAAGAGCCCTATCCTCGCTTTATTTATTTATTTGAATGAGAACTCGGGACTTTCCT
Organism: Bambusicola thoracicus; assembly: GCA_002909625.1. Classification (NCBI taxonomy): domain Eukaryota; kingdom Metazoa; phylum Chordata; class Aves; order Galliformes; family Phasianidae; genus Bambusicola; species Bambusicola thoracicus. The sequence goes on from PPHD01011937.1 coordinate 10,181, forward strand.
CCCTCCACCATACGTGGGAGCCGGTGCTGTTCTCCCCAGTCTCTCCGCGGGATCTCTGTAGGTTTCTTCCCGGCTCCCGAAGGAGAAGGAAGGGCTTTGACGGGAATCGAGACAGGCTCCGGGGAGCCCGAGGCACCGGGGGAGGCGGGCAGAGTGCCCGGTTCCCTCCTCCCCACAGCGGCGGGGCCCCGCCGCAGCCCCAGCAGCGAACCGTGGGAGGGGAGGCAAAGTTTCCCCTCATCTCCCTCTGGGAGAGCCAGCGGGCACTTAGCTTTCCCTGTCGCTTGCAGCTTTCCCTGAAAACCAAGCTCTGAGAGAGGGATCTTGGAGCAGCCCCTGAGGGCTGTAGGAGCTGTTAGTTCAGAATGAGAGGTTTGCCCTGCTGCCTAAGTTTGGTTGTGGTGGTATCGGGGTCCTCACGGAGGTACCTGTTAGTGCGTAGCACGCGGCACCTGCGGCGCGTTTCACACAGCACGGGGCTCCCTGCTGACCGCCAAAGCCTCTGCGTCCCGCATTCCTGTGCTGCGGAGGGGAGAGCTGCCGAGGGAAGCTCAGTGCTCCTGCAGATAGGTATTTGAGTAGTGAGTGAGGAAAAGCTCGGTTTTGCACACCAGGGGATCTTGCTGCGGCACCTTCTACCTTGTATCTATGTGTATGTACTTGTAAAAACTCTGCTTTTATGGTTGAAATACCAGTCAGTTTGGTACTAGCTGAAATATGTCCGTGGTGTACCAGAGCTGCCCTTTCCTCTTTTCCTATAAGGTCTGGTATAGATGTATAGAGTTCTGTGGTCACAGAGTAAGTGCCCCAAACAGGAGAGCTGCAGGAGCTCTCTGCAGTGCTGGCTGAGATATGTGCCAGGCAGAGGGTACTTTTCCCAGACAGGGGCCTATCGCTGGGTTGGGGATGGTTAAAGGGTAGCTCAGCATGTTGCTGGGGGCTCATACGGCACGTGGGGCTGAAGGGAAAAAGCAGGAGACTGTCCAAGTAGCGCTGCAGGATGCGTGTTGCTGCTCATGAAGCTTTGGATAGCGGTTGTTAGTGTTTGATAATGTTATTGGGTGAAACAACAGTGTGGCTGTGAGAGTACAGAAAGGAAATGATCCTGCTGTGTGGCAAAGGAGCAAGTTTACAAAGTTTATTCACCTACAGCCATCGTACCTTTAAAAGAAAGTGCTGTTGCTGACTAAATGAGATACACTTTATCTGTAGACAAAGAACAGCTGTTTGTTACTTACTGAGGCTATTGAGTTGTAACAGTCAGCAAGGTCTGCGCTAGGAGGTGCTCAGCAGAAGGTGCACCAGCAGCTTGCGTATCCCTAAGTCACTGATTAGCGCCTGGTGTGTTACTGAGCACAGCGGGAAGTACCGAGGAGTTAATAATAAGTAAATGTTACCTTGTCGTGTAATGCGTTCTGAAGAAAATACATGAAGAGATTGTTGCCTTTTGCTGCTAGGGTGAACAATCTCATGCCAGTTTTGACACATGGGTGTCTATAACCATGAAGTCTTCTCCTTTCCACCTTGGATAAAGAGTTTGCATTATGACAGCAACACTCAGATGTCATTAATGTAACCAGAGTCGTATTTAACACTTTTTCATCATTACAGTTTTTAAAAGTTTTTAATATATGTTGCTTTTCTACAGTATATATCTCAGTATTATATAGACTGTGTCTAATCAGTAAGTAGACAGTTATTAAATAAAGCCAGAGGGACTTCAGGTTCTGTGAGCCAAAATAAAAAAGAGTTATTTCCAAGTTTCACTCTACTTAGCGTCCACTGTATCCCTTTGGAGTAGCTCAGATCAGACTTTGAAGAATTGAAGTAGAAACCAAATCTTTGAAGTAGCTGCGGATACTGAAGGGGAAGCCGGTTCTGATATGTTCAGTGGCAAAACACCATAATGCAAGTGAATGAGATTAAGTGTCAAGAAATGCAAATGTAAAGTATGCCCTTAAGAGCTAGAACCAGGAGAGGGTTTCTGAGGATGGCACCAAAGGGCTGCGACATGATTTCAACAGAAACTGGGGGAGGGGGGGAAGGAAAATAGCCACCAATAAATACTTACATACTGTTATGG
>PPHD01011938.1:4872-18420 GCA_002909625.1 Bambusicola thoracicus
TTTTTTCTTGAGTGGTGGTAATAGAAGATCATGGAGGCCATAATCAAAGAAAACTCTGTTTTCTGAATATTCTTAGGGTTTGGAATATAGTATCTGGGAAGTTTCTTGCACAAAAATTGTAAGCATTTTATGAGCTCTACTTGATTCTAATACTTTCTGCTGATAATACCAATATATGAAGACTGAATTTTGCAGAATTCTTCAAGTAGTAAAAATAACTGACTTTTTGCTATCTTTTTCATTACTTATTCTTCTCTTTGTCAGCAAGTAGCCCTATATTCCACTGATAAAACTGCTCAAGAAGTGCTTCTGTGAAATGCTACATACAGTTCAAAAATTAATCATGGAGTTATTACTTACATAGTGTCTGAAAGGAATAATGCCTCAGAGACATGGACTGAACCAGATGGCACAACAAAGGAAATTGGGAGTCATTAAACTGCAGAGAGGGAAAGAGATGCTGTGGAAGAAAATTAAAGAGCTAAAAGACACATATGCTATGTAGAGCAGAGAAAGAACTGGACAGAATATTTCTAGATCTCCCTGTGAGCTATTGAAGACAGTAAAAGTGAGATATGTTTTAAAAATCCTTTTTCATTTAGTTTGGAGATTTTTTTTTATTTTCTGAAGGATAGTTTTGATAAGCATTTTATGAGTCAGTAACTGTTTAGATAAGTTTCTTTAAAACTCTTTCTGTGAGCCATTTCATTTCATTATTTTGTTCTCAAAGAAGTAGTTGCCTATTTTCTCCCTTGAAAAAGAGAAATAATATCAACTAGCAGATTGGAAAAAAAATTACTGGAACTAAAATTAATTATGGTATTTCAGGCTACTATTATTAAGTCACAATCTTCTGTACAATCGAAGGAATGAGTCAGTATAAACCTAATATGACTTATTAGTTCTTGAGACTTACTTTAAATGTAAAGCTGGCATAAACCAGTGTAGGTTCCCTAGCTTCCATGAAAGAGTTCTGATACATGCTGAACTTGCTCTCACCTGTTAGTGACACAAAATCTGAAATTAATTTTCTTATCTGGTTTTAAATTGTGAATAGCAATGTCTAATCCAAGACCTCTATGCTATTACTCTGATGCTTGATAATCACTCAAATTAAGCCTACCCAGTGAACAGGACTTTTACCAAAACCAGTCAATACACGAGTTCCTAGATGTAGTAGTCCCACTTCCTACACTCTTCACAGAGGCTACTGCTCATTATAACTTAACTTACTTGTTGCCACTTTGTTTTTCCACATCCTGGATTAATGTAGCTAGAGCTGAGCATATGGGAACAAGAGTTCCATTATCTGAGAGTGCTGTTGAGTAGTCTTCACTCTATACAGAGCTATACAACTTTTTAACAGGCTCAACAAATAACGCATCAGACTCACTTAAAATCTACATGTTTTTTTCTCAGGTAATTAGGTCCAAACTTCGATAGTCATAGGATTTAGGATTCTATTTCAAGTCAAGCCTTAGGAAGGATACTTTAGGGGAAAAAAAAAATTGCTAATAAATAGCAAAAGACATCAAACAGCAAAAAAACCTCCTCCTTCTCTATGTGGGGGAATGGAGATTTTGTATTAGGGATTTGTAGGAATTCCTCCTTTAAAAGAGGGCCTTATCATGCAAGCATAACATTTACATCTTAAAAATGAGAAAATTACTTAATATTGATTCTGAAAAGGAAGGAAGTATTTATTTTAAAAAATGAGTGTTTTTTGTTACGGATTATAATATTCTGAATGTACAAATAAATTTTGCCAGAAACAATTCAGTTCCATATTTTTCTGCATGTATCTCATTAATAGACTGATTTTTCTCACACTATATATGCCCTTCCAAAACTTTATAGATTTGTGTAAGTAACAAATTGTTTGAGATATCTAAATTTCCATGTTCTTTACCTGTCAGAGACACAACTAAGGTTTATAATGTCCTAAACTTCTATACTCTATTGGAGCACCAAGAAGAATGACCACAGAGGTGTCAGGATTGTCTTGACTGTGGATGCACTTTGACATAACTCTCTTCTGGCTCTCATTGCTGAGCATGAGCAATGAATATTATCACAGAATCATGTGGTGGAAAGGACCTCTGGGGATGTTATAGTCCAGGTTCCCTACAGTATGTTGCACAGGAAAGTGTCCAGGTGGGTTTTTAATATCCAGAGCTCTGTCACCCTCAAAGTAAACATGCTACATTCTGGAGGGTAATAATGTTACACATGTAACTAAAAATATTCAAAATCCAAATACGTAATTTACCATCATAGTTGATGATCAAGTTTATAACAGTAGATTACTGAAATATTTATTCTATTAATAGGAATGTCAGTCCATATACACAAAAAGAAATTACTACTGCAAGCCAACAGACTCCTGCCTTTTCTGAAATACTGTCTTATTGAGAAGGATGAAAAAGTTTATACAAATAATTAAATAAATAAAAAAAAATGTATCTGACTCTTCTGTTATCATGTAAGCTTTTAAAGGTTCTAGCTACCTTTCAGTGACAATTTTTTAGAGAGAGGGATGTTATTGCTCATTTTCAGGGCATTTTATGGCGCTGTGTGGTAACACTAAAAAGACTGCATGATCAAGATTTTTTACAAGAATAGTTCTTCACAGATGCAAAATAGTTAGCTAATGGTCAGAAGATCCACTCTAGACATGCTTGTATGTGCAGTTCCTCTTAACTTTGACACAATCTCTCATGTCTTTTTCAGACCAAACACATAGCAGGGTCTGAAAAGTATCAAGCAGCAGAAGACACATTCTGAAGATTGACTCTTACAAGTTAAAGCAAAATTTAAAAGGAAGAATCATCAAATAATAATAATTCAGGGGGGAACTGAAGTATGTTCCATCAGAATAGAAAGCAACTAAATACACTGAACAAATCACTCTGTGAAAATTATTCCCTCAATTCTGGCATAAATAGTAAATTTTACATGTCCACAAATTTGAAAGAGTATCTTGCACTTCTTTCAGAGACTCCTTGCATATGTAAAACTTGCTTGTCTGTCAAATCTTTTTGCAAAAATGACAGTAAAAAGGGCTTGTCATGTACAGTCTCTGATCTCAGATAATCCAACTGTACCATTCCAGTCTTTTATTTCTCACTGATTTAAATGAGGGAGGAATCAAGCAAATAGTCAAAACTGTGCTTATGACAGTGCTTTGCTGTGTCAGTAAATACAAAGCGCCTGTAGGCATGCTATTAAATTATAAATGGATGCTCTGTAAGTCACACCAATAGGCATTAGCACACACATCTGCAAATTATAGTTAGGTTGTGTTACAATAGCAAGAGTCAGAGAGAAGTCTCTTTTTCATTCATCAGCAAAATAAATACCATTAGTAATCCAGGTAAGTAATTTTTGTATAACCAAAAAGATTGAGAGGAGGTGTAGAGTGAAAACTACTTACACATTTTCTTCTACTATTTTAATAAACAGCCATATTTAATCAAATTGAACACATTATGATTATCTCTAAAAAACAGACAATAGCTTTCCTTTGATTGCCTGCCTCAGCCTAGAAGTGGTGTGAAAGTTATAGAAGTAATTTGTATTAACTTATTAGTATGTCACCTCACTTCAAACCCATGTTAGATAAGTAGCAATAAGCTATGGGTTAGAGGATTCAAGAGTATAACCATTAGTACAAACTCTGACGGTGCCCAGCTGTTGAAGATTACCCTAGACAGTAATTGAGATTTAGGAGGGGCAGCTTTCCACTGATTTAGGACAGATTCTGTAGACAATTTTGTCGTTTCTTCTAGAACTGAGGTATAAAGCTAATTTCATGAAGAGCACTCATGAATTCTTTCCTTCCGAAAGGCAACATAATGTTCCCATTATAATGCTCTCCTTGCTCTTAATGCCATGTTGTTGGTCAAAATTTCTGTATGATTTCCAAAGGCACTGAATTATTTGAAAAACTGAGAACTGAACTGAGAGCTGAACAATTTCAATGTATTAGAAATATGCTGTGTTGTTGTTGTTGTTTGTTTGTTTTTTTGTTTCCCCTTCAGGATTGTGGAATGGAGATGATTTTCTTACCAGTTGAGAAAATGTCTGCACCAATGTCTATTCTGAGTTTCATCAAAAGCACATGTATGAAAACATGTAGTTTTGTTTTTCTATAATGATTTATAAGGATTACTTCTAACATGCATCTCTGACATTGTTTCACTTATCTGTGATAATGTCATTACAGAGAGTCCTAATAACACCACAAAATGTTATACTTTAAGCAGATAATAAAGTGATAAAATATATAGTAGTCATTACAGTTCCACAATTCCACTACTATTAAAGATGTAATTTATGCCAAAACATAAAAATTCTCAATGTTGATCACAGATGCGTAAATGTCCTTCTAAGTGACTCAGCAAAAATATTGGTATTTTGCCACCTTTTTGTCATATATATTATTTAAAAAAAAAAAAAAACTAAACAAACAAACAAAAAGACAAAAACTAAGGGCTCTATCTGCTCATTACATCCTGAAGAATGAATCAAAGTCCAAACAAGAACATTACAGAATGACAGTGCTTAAGCAGAAATGCTGGAAAGAACCATAGAATAATAAGATGTCAGCTCTAGGGAGAAGACATTCATAATTTTCATTAAAGACTGTAAGGTCAGCCAGCTGAAGGTATGAATGGCTAAAGAGGAATTCTGGGTTAAATTATCTCTTCCTATTGAATACATGGAATTATTTTCTTCATTATATTTAGATGTGTCAGTAGGAGCAGACAACTCCACAGTAATACATGAGTCATGATCTCCTTTTAAATTAAGATTGATATTTACACTAATATCTAATAATTTTTAGTCACAGTGAAAACTGACTTCAGTTTTTTCTTTGCTTAGATTTTTTGAAGATATGTCTTTCAGATACTGTGTGTTATACGACCATCACAAAATGTCTGAATTTGTTATTTTGTATTTATTTGTACTTTTGAGGAGAAAGATGAAAGAATTATATTTCACCTATCTTAAAGTACTTTCTCCTATCATAGATAAAGGAGAGGAGTTGGTGTGACCATTGCTTGGGTGTTTTATATTTGTTCATTTGTTTCCAGCTACGGAATGTTTGCTGATTACATGTTACGACGTTAGAATTCACCATGTTTATCAGGGATACACAGCCTAGTCAAATTAATTTTTGATTTGAAGAACACCAGTGTGCAAAGTTAAACAAGCACAGGCACTTATCAGGGTAGCTCTTTTGTTCACAGAGAATGCTAACAATGGTGGTTCAGACTTTATTGATAAACTCTTTCAACATGCTATATTACAGACTGACACCATGTACTTTATAAGATAGCAGATGTTAAAGAGGAAGATTTTATTTTTGTAATCTATAGGAGTAGGTCACACATTTAAAATGTTGTCAAAATGTCAAAAAAAAAAAAATTCTGATTCAGATGTTATTTAGTCTTGAAAACCTGATTTAAAACAAAAACAGCGAAAAGAGCTATACAGCATCCCCAGAAGAAAGACAAATTGAAGAACTGTGCAGTCCAATCATAGCACTCGTCTAATGTTATGCATTCTCCAGGAGTAGGAACTTCTCATGTGAGGTGATAAACCCCAGCTGCAAAGGATCACCTAGCTTCCTGCTCCTTTCAGTTGCTTGCTCAGCAAAGGTTACAGCGACAAGATTATATGACAATAAATCATTACCTACCATAAAATAAAGCTTATGAAACAAAAAACTTTGTCCATAAACAAAGAAACAAAAGGATAGATATATTTTTCACTCATCTCCCATTTCCTCATGTTTTCTTTCTTCAAAACTGATTATTCTTGGAAAGTTCATGTTCAAGAGAAAATATGTTTCAACAACTTTGGCACACACTAAAACTTTCACAGTCAAAGAGTCCCTCTGAAACTTGTAATATTTAAATTATGAAGGAATACACAGATAGGGGATATTCTGCTTTAGTACCTAAAATATAAATTTGTGCCTACAAATAGCTCTGCATTCATCCATGAGACACTGGATTTTTCTTAGCAGCTTTAATTAAAGAATATATTTTAGGATATAAAAAAAATTGTACATGAGAAGAAGTCCTACAACACAGAAAATTAATGAAAACTATCAGGATTACAACAAAAGAACAGAGAACCACAGTTCTCACACTTGCTCTCAAATGCACATTTATTAGTGCTGTGTTTTCAGCCTTTTTTATTCCTTGCCCCCTCTAAGCAAAGAGCTAATGGCAGAGGAATGAATCGAGTCACTGAACGACTTCACTGCATCAGTCAGGATAACTGATTGCTTATTTAAGGAGTAGTGATAGGAGACAGAGGAAATTCTGTACCTACTACCTACAGTGTCTTTATGAGGTAAATAGGTATAAGCCCAGTGAAGTCAAGATATCAGGAAAATACTCCTTAGTGTCACTTTCTCTTAATTCAGTTTGTATCTCTTTTTGGACCTAAAGTAATAATGTCTAATTCAAAACTCATTTCGGCTTTTATTTCAGTAATAGACAAAATAGAGATACAAACATAAAATAGAGATACAAACTGTTTCAACAACAGATGAAAAATGTATGGCTGGAGTGAGAAACTTTGTGAAAAAATAGGAGTTATTGAATACACATGGCTTGTTACACTGCTTTCTGTGAGATCTCACCTGGGAAGACTAAAGGTAAAACAAATGAAATAAGAAGTGAAAACAACACATTAAATATATCTGTGTACTTCTTAGATCGGTAGATCTATTGAGTGATACGTAAACTTCCAAATTATAAAAAGATTTGACTGAAAATGAATGGCAAAAGGGGGCACTATCAATACAGTATGAGTGCAAAGGTTCCGTCTCCTGCCAGGCAAAAAGACAGATGTCCTCAAATAATCACTTGAATTCCTTCTACCAGAGCACCTGGATAATAAAACTCACTAAATGAAGAATGCACTTATGTCAGATATCGCACTGAGAGGGTTAAGAAGCTGATGGAAATTAGCCTCATTGTATATATTTTCCTATTTCATCTTCTTGTTGCTGAACAAGTTTTAAGTGAGTGAATTAACATGATTGCTCATTTCTGTGTAAGTCACATTTTCAACTTTCTAGGTGTGACCCTCAGCATCATAATCAAAAATATGGTTTGTAAGCAATTCAAGCTTCTTAAAGAATAAGCACCTCAAATTTTGCCTCATCAGCCGTCTCTGTGTTCATAACCACCATAAACTAAAAAACATTAAACAAAGGTAACAAGGTCACAGTTGATACAAATTTTACAGTGCAACACTAAATGCTTCAATATTTTGATTTAGAAAGATTAGCCTATATAAATAATACATCAAGAATAGTTGAAATATTTTTGCAGAATGGAATAGCTGTGCTTGAGGACAGTAGTGCAGAGAAAATTCTTATCCATACATGTAAATAGATCAGAATAACTGGGAACGAAAGTAGCTTACTACTCAAACATCGTGGCAAGGAGCATATTGGTCTTAACAATAAATTAACCTTGCAAAAAACTTCAATTATCTATTCATAGACTTTCCAACATATGTCAGTCAAATTAAAGGCAACTGAAGAATACTAACTACAGAAGTTTTAGGAGGCAAGATCTCTGAACTCTAATATTTTAATACAAAGAAATGCAGGATAACTACAAAACTCAAGACCTATTTTCTGCCTATTAAAACTTGCTACCAAATGTGCTTCCTATGTAAGAAGTAGGACTAGAGGAAATGGCTTCAAGCTGAGCCAGGGAAGATTCAGGCTGGACGTTAGGAAATACTATTTCTCTGAAAGGGTTGTCAGGCACTGGAATGGGCTGCAGTAGTCTTTAGGAGACAGTAATCTTTAGAAGAAAAAAACAAACAATCAAAACACATACACACACACACAAAGGCAATGAAACTTAAAGTGAAATAGAAGAAGAAAGAAACTGACCATCTGCCAAAATTGGGTAAGACATGGTCAATGAAACAATTTCAAATCTGGTCTTCCGTGCTGAACGCAGCGCTGCTCATTGCTATCAGTTGTAAACAGTTCTTGGTTTTGTGTGTTCTGAAATCAAATTACAGATAATTGTGGTAGGAACACAAAATAATGTGCAGAAGAAAAGTCAGAGATATTAGAAATTACAGTGTCCTCTATTCTTATTAATTACATATTAATTTTGGTAATCAGTACTAAAAGTTTGTAAACCCAAGCTTACTTCAGACAGCAATAATAGTAAAACATTTTTACCTTCAGAAACATGCTATAGAATATAAATAATTAAGAAAAAATGAGGCTGAGAAATATTAGGATTCATATAACGTGTTTACCAGAGAGTTGCCAAATATTTCTACATATTTTCTTAACCATTATTCAAATTTGATGTCAAGGATCATCATTTATAATTTTATGTGAGAGGTTTTCCAAATGTAATGGTAAAAAGTATTTATTTGTATTTTATCAGGTTCAAACAATAAAGTTAGAACAAAAATACTTATGGCCTTATATCCTGTTTCCAAGTGGCCAGCACTGAAGCCTAAAGAACTTATAGAAAAAAAAAAAAAAAAAAAAAAAAAAAAAGAAAAACACCAGTCACGCTACATTCAGTGAACATTCTCACCTTTCAAACACTTGTGTAGTAGCATTTCTTTTCTATATAATGGATGATGATAATTATTTCCTTTACTAATTTGTTCAGGTTTTTATTTTTTAACGCATTTAAAATTTTAGCATGCAAAATATATCATGAAATTTAATTCCGCTACTATGTGAGGAAATACTTTTGTTTGTTTTAAGCATGTTTAGTCTTTTGTAAGCATGTTTGTTTTACATCCAGTAATTGTTTGCTTCATTTAATGTGATTATTACATGGATTATGATCTCTTAATTTTCATCTTTTTCTTAACAAACATACTTTAAAAGTATATACCATGCCCTACGTAAATTAATCTTCCTTTTTCCAGGATGAAGAATTATAGTCCAAATATACTCCCTGGATATAAAAGGAACCCTCCAATTTGACAACCCTTATAATTCTTACCGTACACTTTTGACCCTTTTCAAAATGTAGAGTCCAGAGCAATGCCTAGTATTCAGGTGTTGCTATCTCATGGGCATATATGCTGGAAATATTGGATGGTTCCTGTTTTTGTATCTATTCATCATAGAATGTGCTAAACATTCTGTTTGCATCTCAACTGATGGCTTGACAGATCTGTCAGATGTACAAGTATTTTCTCTTGGATATAAATAGATAATTTAGACCTCACCAGCGTTTATGAACTTAAAACTACTTTTCTACAAAAATATTACTTTGCATTTATCAATTTGAATTTCATCTGCTGTTTTACTGCACTATTACTCTTAATACTAAAACATCTTTTTGTGTTTAGAATCTTAAACACAGTTTGTTGTATGGGAACTGTTGAATTATGGCCTGAACCTCTGATTGACCACCTGAGGCGAGCGCTGAGTCAGCTGCAGGGGCACAGGTGAACACAGTTTCACCTGAGTGACTGGAAACATGGCTCCACCCCTCCTAGACCCCATTTAAGGGCTGACTCCCTGGGAGGAAGGATCTCTATCTGAAGATCCTCCCCCTGGGACCCCTTCAGTGAGTCCAGGACACAGGTATAATCTTTATTTCATCTCTTTCCACTCCAATGCCTGTTTGCCATACAGTTTGTGAAGGCTTGTCTGTAGATTTACTGGTAACTGCCTTTTCCGCACACAGATCAGCCTCATATCCTACAATTGTGTGCCTATGAGTAAACCTAGATGTAACTCATCACCTTCTCCTACCTTTTATCTTGTAACAGCAGTTGTCCTTAATAACCAGTGTAATTATTTTTATCATTAGGTCTTTGAAATTTTAGGAAAATTTTTAAGGAACTTATTATGTTAAATATTGCTGAACAGGTTGAGAAACTAGGTTGAAGTAGTGTATCAACCATATCATGCTTACCTATTCAAGAAACATCATATCACAGCAATCTTACAGTAATCGAGAAACTCACAAAAATGTCCTATTTCTATATTGCTAACAATAATGTAGGACTTAACTTTTCATAAGCTAAAATTTAATCTGAAATTCCACATACAAACATGATCAAAATATTAATAATATGAATCTTATTGCAATAGAGACACTGTGTCAAGAAACAGTTTCATACTCATAATTTAATAAAAATTTGTTCTTCTACTTTTTCTAATGTCTATCTGAATATAATGTCTTCAACATGAAATAACTTACCTGGGAAAGTTGAATTTAATTTTTAGATTAATACACTTTAATAGCCAGAAATGAAAATGAGAACAAAATAGTATAAAATTATTTTACAGGGAGCAATATTTGAGAACTGGACAATAGTTTGGAGCATATTCCAAACAATATCTCTATTATTTCAAAATATACTATATTTGGAAATATTTTTTCCCAATTAATCTCTGATTATGTAATTATTTTCCCATTGAGTGAATTATCAATTTAAAAACTTGTTTCTAGTAGGAAACTATGAATTAAGCAAAACCCTACTTCACTCTGAAATTTTTGTGGTACTGAAGAGCTAAGTAAGAATGTAATGCTTCTAGTAACAGGGTTGTTGCAGTCATGATAGTGCCTCAGAGAGACAATCTCTTCTATTAGACAAAATCATACATCTAGTTTTACAGGGATATGCATTCTTCTCTCATTCTGAAATGAAAAGAATATATTTCGAAGGTAATATAAGCAAACATTACTAGATCTGAAATAGAATAGATGTGTTAATTCGGAAATACCTAAGAGAAAAGCTACCAGGAGAGAGAGGAAGCATAATAGGAAAAGGTGATAGGATGGTTTGCTTTTACAATAAAAGGAGAGATTTACCACTGGTTGTGCATGACAGGATAGCTTGGGTGGGAGAGGAGAAATTGTCACATGTCATAAATTGGGTAACTCTATCAGGCTCATGATTTTTAGCATCCAGTAAAAATTACATTGTGAACTTTTATGAGTAAACCTGGACTGATCTGTAAACTTTGTTTGACTGATTTACAGGTTTAGCTTAAAGAATAAGAAATCAAGGCTTTCCACAGCTTGATACAAAGACTGATGAAAAACAGTCCTCTTCAGTTTAGCATTTTCTTTTACACTGCTTCAAAAATAAAGCCTCACTAAATTTTAAGATTTTTGTACTCACTGGATCTGAAAGTAAACCTGTTGCTTTAAAACACCATATTTCACATACATCCAGATAATAACATTTGTGAATAAAATGTAATAACAACTAAAAAAAATACTAAAATATAGAACTAATACTAAAATGAATAACAACTGTTAAAAATAACATTATATTACTTTCAGAACAGCCTTGCTGTAGAAAACTTACCATGTAACTGCAACAGTCTTTACTGATAGAAATGTGTAACATCACCAATGTTACAAGATAAGTCGTGAAAAAAAGTATTAAAAATATTTTCAACATTTTCAGAATTCAAGCTGCTTAAAATAAAATAAAACAAACAAATGAACTAAAAACCACTAATGAAACTGAATTACATCACGGTAACTGAAAACCAAGTCTGAAAAACACTAGCAACTTTATCTCTACTATGAGAAACACAGCACAGCATGTGACTTCACAGTTCTTCTTGACTGTATAGCAAAATGACATGACAATCACGAAGATTTTGATTATAGTCTCTGACAATAAGGACAGTACTGACAATATAGATAGCTTCATGACAAAACTCACAGCAAAACTCAGAGGTTGACTATATTCTCTGCTAGTCTAAACTCATGCACTCTGACAATTCTATTTAAACATAAAGAAATCTGATTTCCACTTTCTGAATGGGAAAGAATATAACCCACATCCCTAAATGATGTTCACTTTCTTTCATTGGTAACAAAAAAATAGGAAACTCTCTCATTTTGGTGGTTACAGGTAAGATATTTTTTAAAAAAAAAAAGATTGTACTACCTATCTAGGTTCATCTTTATTTGAATCTTAAAAATTAAACTTCCATTTTAAAAAGTTGCAGAACACGATTTAGGAGGAATATCTAAATGGATATTGCAATTTCTCTATTAGGAAATACCAATAGAAGTATAACTTATTTTGCTTTAATATTCATTATTTTATTTCTCTGTTAAAAATTTTGTTAAAAAGTCCTTTTTCTTTAAGACAGTTTTCTAGCTATAGTGCTATCTGTAGAAAATCTGGCTTCCAAACTAAGCAAGTGCTCCATCATGGAAAACTTTCCACCTGCTGTAAATAATAATAATAATAAAATTTATTCACTTCTAATTGAAGAATAAAGTTGTTTGAGGTGTCTGCCTTGTGACAGATTTAATGAATAGGCAGACGTTCTAGATGGAATAGAATCTGTGCTTAAATGTAAATTAATAGGTTTCCAACAAACACTAGGAAATAAAGTTGAAAGAAACCTTGATTGCTTTCTCTACTGCATTGTGATAAATGTGCATTATAGAAAAGAAGGGTGAGTTAAAAAAAAAATCACTTTCAATGTAAATATAATAGATTGTGCATAGTAAGTTTAAAGAGTTACCATCCTCAGTGATTTACAGTTCTACACACTTGCTTTCTCTGTCGATCAAGGGTTTTTGTTTCTCTTTTTTTCTGCTCTGCTTTGTTTAATTCATAAAACTGGAGAATGAAATGGAAATCTGTAATCGTGTCCTAAGGCAGTATTTCCACTACACATAAAGCTGTCAAAGAAACCAGTAAGAGTCTTCCTTGTTTTCATAGCAGCATACTTAGAATTTATATTATGGGTATCCAAGTTGTTCACTCATTTCCTTATAGTCAACAATTCTAAGCTTTTTTAATTTATGATATAGATATGGTACCTCTGTTCTGCACATTGGCACACAGGAGCGTTACCTATAACAATCAATTGGTAGCTGAATGAAGATGAAACCCCCTTTTTAATCATTATAATCAATTAAAAGAGTGAGGAGCTTTTTCCTATTAGTGATTTCAAATTCTTGAAATTGAATGCAGATCTATTGTATCCTTCTCCTCTTTTCTCCCTTTCTTATTAGGACACCCATGGGAGATCAGGCTATTGCAACTGAAGTTAGGCCTTTTGAATGGCTTAATCATCTAGAATATTGTTTACCGTAACTCCTGAGTTTTTAAAACTGTTAGTGTGTGTATATTAATTCTATGGTAAAAGAAATTCATGGCAATCTCTCTTAATTTTTGTTTTCCAGAATAATGTTTTTACCACACATAAAGCCATAGATTTCACCAAAGTGGGGGCACATTCAATCTAAATATGGCCAATGAAATCCAAGGCTCTTAGCTTCTAAAGACCAGGAATGGTTTCCAAGCTACAGGCTGAAACATTCTTCTGTTTCTTTACCAAAACCCCAAAATGCTAAATGTAGAAGATGAAAGCATGCTAAGAGATGTTGGCACCTCATCCCTGGAGGTGTTCAAAGCCAGCTTGAATGGGGTTTTAGACAGCACCTCTTCTAGTGGGAGGTGTCCCTGCCCATGGCAAGAGGTTGGAACTAGATGGATTTAAGGTCCCTTCCAACAAAGAGCCATTCTAAGATT
>PPHD01011939.1:0-18420 GCA_002909625.1 Bambusicola thoracicus
CTGAGTGACCAGAAGGGGTGGAGCCATGCTCCCCACCTCCTAGATCCCCTTTAAAGGCTGACTCCCCAGGAGGAAGGATATCTATCTGGAGATCCTCCCTCTGGGACCCTTTCAGCAAGCCCAGGGCACAGGTAAGATCTTTATTTCGCTTCTACTTTGTAGCAACGTCATTTTTCCTAATCCAATACCTGTTCCCCACACGTGCATGGTATTGGCTACAATTTTCTATTCTTAAAATTTGACTGGGGAAAGGTAAGATAAGGCTGGCTCTACCAGTTTTAAAATAGCCAAGTATTGCTTTCTCTAGCGGAATCTCAGGTTGGTTACCTGAGCTAATTGTAAGCATGTTCTATGCTGCTATACAGAAATGGAGTTAATTAGCATAAGCCTAGAGTAAGCACATAAATTGTACGTCAAACAGTGTTTAAGCTAAATATATTGAATAGGTCCTGGATGTGAAATTCAGAATGTAGCTAACAGAACTACATGCAGATATAGAATCCGGTGGTGTCATGTTCTGTATAGCTAAGGTTGTAAGAACAAAAATGTATTCTTGTTTGTAAAAATGTTATGCATACTGACTTCAAAGAAATAATCAGCATTTAGTGGGATAAAAACAGATACCTGCATGTGATTTCTTCAGGTATTTGTATCCTATGGTGGCTCCATAAGATGTGATGTACAAAATCAAAACTGAGACATGTATTAGAACTCTCTGTCAGGTCAACATACTGTTTCTCTTCTCCAGTGCCAATCCTTCAACAAACCACACAATGACAGAGCAAAGGCTTTTTTCCCCACAAGTAAGGACTTACTTTCCAAATGAATTTCCTGTGCTGTTCTATGGCACTCCTGCATCTATCTTCCTCACTGACTTAGGACAGCTATTTGCTTTCCTTCTTCGTAAATACCATGCTGCCTTTCCCCTTCACCTATCACTCTGGAGCCCCTGCTGCCATGCTTCTCATGATAGTTCTAGCATGGTATTCCACAAAAGGTCTCAGTGTGGCAGCAAAAAAACAGGTGTGATACACATGTATGAGGAAGAAAATAGTGTCCTGTACTGGAGTGTAGCTCAAACACAGGTACGAGTTGGAGAAAACAGAGATGAGGTTATGTTTAAGTGAAATGATGAAATACATATTCACGGCTCTTCAAAGCTGATTGACAGTTTGTAGTTGTCCTTAGCAGGGCCAGTACTGTTTTCCAATCTCTTTATTACCAAAAGAGGTAGATGGGCTTATGGTATATGTACAAGTCTGTAGTTACCTTACACATTAGAGTAGTAAAGATTACTAAACCAGTGATGCTTATGCATCATTTTACCATGCTAATTTGATATTGTGCTTCCTAGTGATTCTAAGGTAAGTGTTATTTGTAGCATAGTAAGGTCCAACACAGGGAGGACTGTGTTAGTTTTATACCCCTTTAAATAACACTTGCTAAAACTTGTAGCGTGAATTACAGAAAGCTTGTGGTACCATTTCTCATTTACAAAACATGATGCAGCAGTCACTGTATTGTTACCTCACACATCTTTACCAGCATGTTGCATCAAAATGCTATGAACATTCTTCTGTTTGGCTGATGTTAAAGCCTGTTTTGTGGACTGGTGTTTTGAACAGATACTCATTTGATTTGCATGCTTTAAATTTGAACACATTTTCTGAGATGAACACTGAAAAGATTTGGAGAAACCACACAGTAAGACACATGCTTCAAATTATTAATGTTGACAAGATTATGGATATGTGTAGCTTTCCTATTTTTTACTTTACTACTTTTTTTTAATAGGGATTTTCTTGATTTTTTTTTATTGTTCTAGTCTTACAGAAGTGGATGAGCAGGGAAATTAATGGATCTGTTCTGCTTACTACACTTCCCTAGTTATGGCAAGACATAGGTAGTTGGGCTAGGAAGGCAAGGCATAATCTGATACTCTTATTTCATGGAGGAAAAAAGCCTACTGAAATAAATTCTAACTTCCTCACAAGCATTGTCAAGATTAATTAGCTGATTAAGAACGGTGCTTTGAAGATGCAATGCTTTCAAAACTGTTCCTTTAATTTATTAGTGTTTAGATATACAGACATATCAACACAGTGGCTTTAAACAGAACTTTGTATGCATAACTCAGGACAGCATAAGGAATTTCAAGATAAGTATCTTTGGTAACTGCAAAGTATTTTCCTGATAATGAATGCAATTGTAAGTGTTTGGTCTGAGTTCTCTCTTCAGTTTCATGTCAGTGCTCTTGGCTGGACAGACATGAATATACTCCTGAGCAAGGGGAGCGCTAACTCATGGCCTGCCCCTGAATTTACTGCAGCTGCTGTTACTGTCATTAAGCTATTATGAATTGTTGTTATGAGTAACTAGGTTTTATCATTTTACTGGGTAGAATTTGAGAGAGAGCCTCAGAATTCCTAGGAGCAAAGTAACACATTTAACTTCCTGGTGCTTACTGTCTTCTCATAGATGACAGCTCAAAAGAAATTTCTAATGTACAGAAGATCCTTACTTCCTTTTTTTTCTCAATATTGTTCTTTCCAGGCTAAATTCATTAGATTAAAATCCAACCTTACCTAATAACTGTAGGAAATCTATTCTACCTAAAATCTATTCCTCATTTCTCCTAGCAATCAGTTCCAGAAATTATAAAATATGTAATTCTTTTCACCACTGTAGTTTTAATGCATAGGTACTCAAGCATTATTTGATGCAGTGTTCAGATTTGCCTGTTTATTTCTGTATTATTCATAAGTTCTCATATGAAATCCGTTGACTACAGTCTCCATGGACTTCTCTGTGATAATTTTTAGACAGTCTCAGCAGTAGAGACTTTTATTTAGCTGAGCAGCCACACAGAAAATCTGCCATGCCTCACCTTAGAATTAAGAGCTTCTCAAGGGAAGAAGGGATGCTGTACTAAAGTTCTTAGCAAATAAAGCTCCTATCCTGTGTTTCGCAGGGGATTTGTATAATCTTCCCTCTCTAGCTGTATTTTTCTCTATGCCTGCTGTTTTTAGACAGAAGCGAGCAGTCTTCCATGTCCTATTGATTCCTTGCTTGTGAAATCAAGATGTGTAAAAATGTTATCAGCATCATGAAATAAACACTCCTAACAAGCTTTATGGAAGAGTTCTAAACAATGGGAGCATTTAACTAGCCTCTACGTGAAATAATGACATGATCTGCTGTGTTTAAAAATAAATCTTTAATATGATCAGTAAGTTCTAGTTTTCTACAAATTCAGTCAAGAAGATAGATGAGTATGGGTCCAGCTCTGTAAAGTGAACTCAGATGGAACTTGCCAGTGATTTTGGTGCAAGTAGGGGTGTAATTAGTGTCACATGACTACTCTAATGAAAGCATTTGGTGCTTTATATTTACTTGTACAGTGCAGCGTAACCTGTTGTAGGTTAAGAGCTTAGTTTCTGGATGTGACAGTACACATGTATACATTGTGGGGTTTTTTGAGTCACTTCCACGTAGCTGTACTGTTCCTTACAGTAAACCTGTTGTTTTTTCAGGGTTTGGTTCACAGTGCTGTGGACTTGCTTTTTCTGAAATCCAGATGGGGGCACCAATACATACCCGTGAAAACAAATGATGAAATTAGGCAAATAAAAAGACAAATACAATCATTTATGTGGAAAAAGTGACACAGCACTCCTCAGATTTATGTAGTGTTTATAGTTTTTTCAGAGTTTTCTAAATGTTCCTTATAATAAATCTGGTTGCAAATAAGTCAGAACAAATGGCAAAAGAATGGGCTGAATTTATCATAGACAGCCCTAATAATGTGTTCTGGCTAAGAAACAAAAGTGAGCCAGTTGGTAAGTGGGAAAAGAAACTACCACGGCTGTGGGCTGAGTTCTGGCTGGTACAGACAGTTGGCATTTGATAGCTAAAAAATGTAATGTTGAGCTGAGTAACAGGAATCCCAACCATAGCACCCTGTGGTCAAACAGCAATCTTGAGGTGCTACCTGTGTACAAAGAACCTGGACAGATGAAAAATGATGGCACAGCATAAGTACGTCAGATTACATAAATACAGTAAATATTTTAAGGAATGTTTTTTCACATGTGAATCTATTGGCTCTAAAGAAAAATTACAAAAATCTGAAAGCTTTAAGTGGATAGAGCAAATCTTTACAGAAGTTTTCTGTTGTCTTCAGTGTTCTCTGATTTTCCTGATGGGAGAAAGACTCCCCTTTTCAGATTCTGCCTTGTCTCCCGAAATAAGCAACGTTCATGCTTGACAGCAGCTTTTAAATCATCTTGAAGTGCCTATTTTTCTAATGCTGCTTTCATAGGGGAAAGATGGGAAGAGTAGACAAACAAAAGCTAAGACAGAAAGCAAATGAGAGACTAGCACAAAAAGAGTAAGAGGTGAGCACTAGACTGGAAAGAAGAGAGATTGCTGGGTCAGAAGTTCACTGAATTGAAGTTTGTACAGGATCTGAATTTCTCAGGGACAATAGAGCAGAATCTCATTTAGAAAATTCCATGCAGATAAAGAAAAATGAAGTTATCATTGGGGAAGTAATGGGAACAACGTCATCTTAGACATTAAGCAGAAGTAAGGCTTCCAGGAGTAGCCAAGAAACACAGTGAGGAAGCACCTTCTTGTTGACCTGATGTCTCATCAACAATAAGGTATTGAGAATTGTTCCTGTAGAGAAAAAGAGAAGTGATGAAATTATACAGTTACTGACAGCCTGTATTATCCTTCTGTATCCACAACTTAACCCTGACAAGTCAGGGTTTTTTCCATTCTAGCATTTTCTGACACTTTGGTTTTTAGCTTTCTTATCTGATTTTTGTTGACTAAAGCTGCATTTCCTTAGCAAGTTAGACCCTCAACTCTTACTAGTTTGTTAGCCAGCGTTTGCCAAACCACGGTTCCTGAACTATGTCATTAAAAGTCTGGGGACTTTTCTAATCTTGGTGCCTTTGACACAGTGTAGTAAGTCTTTTCGAGGGTGAATCCAGTGTGGATAGGAGTACAGGTATTACATTTTTTTCCCATGTCAGTCACTGTTTTGTCAGAGTGCTGCTCTACTGCAATCTGTCACACAGTAACAAAATGCAACAGAATATTGGCAGGAAGCTTCAACCTTTATTACCATGCTACTAACATCTGCCTCTGCCTTCACAGGCCAGTGTAATAAAATAGAAGGCATTACTTCTGGAGCATCCGTTGTAAAATATTTTAGCTTTTAAGGTCAGGTTTCTCAGAAGTGAGGGATGTACGCTGCATAAGCGCACACTGCCTCTCACTAACCCTTCTTGTTTTACCTGTGCAGAGGAGTGGGTTTATTCTAGGCTTTCTCCTCTAAGAGATGAGGCTATGGTATCTTTCTATTGAGAATGTATTATGCAAATCTACCAAAAACACTGAAATTGTTTCCCAGCAGACAAACTAGGGAAATAGGTGAATTCTAACAACTTTCATTTTTTTGAAGGCATTTTTGGTTTTGCTCTCCTTAAGCTAGGAAATAGCATATGTCATCTAATTATAATCTTGTAAAACATTTCAGTACTTGAAATTCACATAGGGCTACTTTTTTTCTGGGAAAAAAGACTAAGGATAACATACCGCTATCCAATTACAGCAGTATATGTATTGAAATAAAAATATTTAAACAGATGTTACAAAAGATTTCAATTCTACTGTACAGCAGAAGCACATCTGCTGTACTTTAAGTACTTCTTAGCCATGCAGAAGGAATTCTGTAAAAAGAAAATTCTTTTATGTGCTTTTCCTTAGAGTTTACTGTATAAGAATATGGAAAGAGCCTTTTCAGTACAGAAAAAGGCATTGATTGTGATAACTTGACATTTTACTTTTGCCCTACAGCTGCCATTTGTGAGTGCTATGGAAATAGTCCTAGCTCTGGATTTCTTGCCTGATCTCTTTGAAATGCTGCATGTTGCTTAGAGGGTGCTGAGCAAGAAGGAAAGGAGGCACACTGGGGCAGGATGAAGCCCATACAAAAATGCTGCAGTCCTGCGCTCACTTCTCACCTATGCATTTTCAGGCATTAGCTTATTTTGTTTTTTTTATGAAAAAATGTTTCATATTACAATTGACCGAGATGTATGCCTCCACAGATATTATGATAGTAGGTTGTTCTGGAGACATGCTGGAGTTCTGGTATTAATGCTTTGAGCATGTATGAATTCTAGTCTCAGGTCTGGAGTAGTGACCTTAATTACTTACAAGGCAGTGAGTCTAAGAGACAGTATCTCTCAGATACAGTTATTGAGAAACATTGAGAAACTTCCACCTCTATCAGCTGTGTATTTGTCTAACACAGTAGACTCAGTATTAAAAAAAAATTTCCAGCAAGCAGTCAGTCTTCCATCCTGGAGTTCTTTACATTCACACACCTGTTATATATTCCTAGCAGGCACAAATACAAAATCCTTTATTTTGACCAAGTAAGTTTTATCCATAGGATATTATTTAAAGGCCTTGGAAAAAGTGAAATGGAATCTGTACATCAGCACCCTAAGGCTGCTGAATACAAGAAATATGAGCACATTTACTTTGCAGGTACAGGAACTGCCAGTGCTCCTATACTACTAAAAATCTCTTGAAGATAGCTAATGTGCTAGATACAAGTTGTACATGAAGCCTTTGCACTTGCAACTGCTAAAACACGAAATTGGTTTAAGTAGTATTATGCGCTAACATCTCTCTTTTCAATTATTTTGAAAGCACAATTTATGGAAATTATGCTCGTTTTCTGGCAGAAGAATATTTTATGCCTTAGACAACTCAGTTATGAAATGCTATACAAAAGGGATTTGCAAGTACCATTTTCATGATTCATTTGTAGTGGAAGAAGCTCATGAGATTTGTATGTCTTCTAATACTTTTCTTCTGGTTTCTTTAAATCTTCACTGTCTTGCTTTAGAAATTTAAGCTATTGCTTTTTGTTTTAGGTGTTCTTATTGTTCTAATTTCAGTTTTAAGTGAAACCTCTCATTTCCTCATGGTACACAAAGTAGGGTTTCTGTGCAGTCTTAACAACAGCTTTTCAGGTTTCTCATTACCCAAATAAAGAGGGATCCGCGTGTGAAGTAGTTCAGGAGTGTAGCCAAGTGACCCTATCAGCTAAGTGACCCTAGTGCTGCTTTGTAGAAATACCATATTTTTCTCAATGTTTTTGCTTTTTAATATTCCACTGCAAGGAACAGAGTTGTTCTCTCTGTCCCTACTACTGCAATGTATGTGCTGCCTTCTCCAACATTACCATAAAAACAATTTGCAAAGTGAATTGAATTCACCAGTGTGCATGGTCCATGCCTTTATTCTTCACTCTATGAATATAATTAAATTTGGCTTTAGATGAATAAATACTTTTAAGTGAACTGCACAGTTATGTATCAAAACAAATGAAAAGACTATCTGACTGGGAAATATGTTGGAAAGCTTACGTTGAGAATTCCAGAAA
The DNA here is from genome assembly GCA_002909625.1 of Bambusicola thoracicus. Classification (NCBI taxonomy): domain Eukaryota; kingdom Metazoa; phylum Chordata; class Aves; order Galliformes; family Phasianidae; genus Bambusicola; species Bambusicola thoracicus. The sequence continues at coordinate 7,472 of PPHD01011939.1, forward strand.
TCCTCTTCTGAAAATAGCTCCCTTCATTTGTGAAATCAGGCTTTTTCAGTTTCTAATAAAAATAGCAAATCTTCTTAGACTGGAGAAATTAGATAAAGTTAAATCAGACTTCTTTTAAAGACATATAGCTATTAGTTCACAGGTCGCTGAACAATAGCTTGCTTGAGGTAAGGGAGGTTTGGCTGTCACCAGGAAAATATGAGTTGGTAATTTCAGAGGAAAAAAATAACAACCTTCCCTCCCACTTCCAGAAGCAGGGTTAGAAAGTCTTTCAATATGATACTACACTTCTGCAAATAAGAGGAAAACAAGAAAAATGGAGAACGCACTTAGATTATTCAAAGCCAAGCACTGTTACTTTATTATTCTAAACAGTGTCAAGAAAGATCTAATGCCATCTTAAAAATAAGACAAACCAATTCACATTTAGTGTTCGTTTCTGAAAATTCTTACACATTTGTAGCATGACAGTCTTGTAGAATTCCTTGGATTTCAGTGGAATAGGATAATCAAGTGTGCATATACTGCAGTCTTTATGTGATCATGGTTTTTTCTTTTTTCTTTCTGTAATTCATTTTCAGGTGGTATTGTATTATCATTACAGACTTGAGTTTGAAAATAGCAATGAGAAGTCTGTCACTATTTTCCAATTGATAAGATCCAAGTCTAAAAGGTGCTAGAGACAGTAAACTAACTTCTTGGTCAATGATGGCAAGCATACTAGTAGAAATCAAAATTATTTCCTTAAAAAAAAAAACACAACAAAAGAACCAGAGATCTCTAAGTACAGCCAAAAGCTCCCTTCCTGTAAAGGTGGCACACAATTATTACTTCCATGATTGATAGTTCTAAGGAAGCAAACAAAGAAATTGTCAACTATCAGGTTAAGAAGCAGCAAAACAACTACTAATACTGAATAATCATAGTGAATTCTTAGTATTCTCTATACTGCATACTTGCCCTGTAACAATTTTCTTCATAAAACTACTTGTGTATTCAGTGTAGTAGAAGAAACATACTGATATTTAAGGAGGAGAAACGTATGTGAGATTTTATGCATTTTGCCATGTGGGTATAAAGACATAGCTTCAGGAGTACTGACTGATTTGGAATGACTCGCTTTGTGAAAGGAGCACTTGGTGGTGATCTGCATTGGTGTTTTTAATGTATCTTTAATAATGGTTCCCCATGGTGAATATACCAAATTTAGTGGTAGAAGACTCTACCAGCCACTGATTAATCCGCTGTTACCTATAGTGGTGGTTGCAGTTCCTGAGCTTCTGCTGCTGGCTAAAATATTTAATTAAATATACTGAATTTATCATGGCTTTATAAGGTCATAATTTCATTATGCAAAACTGTGAAATTTGATTCATAGTCCAAGAAAGCTTGAGAATGTTTTTACAATTGTTAGCCTAAGTCACAAGTTCACTAACTGTTTAAGTAGATCTCATAGTTTCTGCTTACAGATAAAGATTTACATGTGATCTTTGAAGATAAGCTACTACTAATTTTAAACATAATGGTTAGGCCCTCTTTGCTTTTAAAAATATGATCTTGCAGAATTCTGCTGTGCTGAATGCAACTCTTTGAATTGTGAAATAATCTCAGAGCTTTTAATATGCCAGAGATATTTGAGTACTACCAACATGTGATACATGATATGTCATTCAATCCCTTCTGATAATACATTTTTGCCTGTGTGCTGTCAGTGGATCCATTTGTTCCTTTTGGATTTTGAGTTCTTGCAAATACTCTGAATTACTAAGTTACTTCAGCTGGCAGTATAAACAAACCTTTGGTGCACCAGCTGCTTTAACTCAATCTAAATCCAATGTTATCTTCATCTCTTAGTTCTTCTCAGTAGAAGTAAGAATAGATATCTTTCCATGACAATTTTGCAGCTCAAGATGAACAAGACTGAATTCATCTCTATTCCATACCTTTCCTCCAGATGTGTTAACAGCACAAAATGGAGGCATTGTTACCATACAGGGCTCCAGAGCAGATGCAGTTTGACTATCCTGAGTAAGGGTCACGGGGTTTCATATTTCCTTCAGTTCAGACCTTGCAACACTTGGTGAGCATTAGTCAGCTACCAGGCTTCTGCATGTTGCCCTTATTGGTATGGCTGGAAGGAAAATTGGCTTTTTTGGTATGCTGGGGTGGCTGAGCAGAGATTTACAACTGGTCTGAAGTCAGCACCAGCCTTGTGAAGCTGTGAGTACCACCTGACTGACTGCCAGCCTGACGAGCAAATTGGCTGTATTCTCTCTGTGTATGGCAGAGCAGTGTTAACAGAGGAAGAAATGGGCCAACCAGTGAGAACTTCTTGCAATTAGTTGAACATGATTGCATTGTTCATTGTGGACTCTGCAACTTGGCATTGCTATTTGCTGCTCACTTGTGCAGAGGTATATCAGGTATGCATTTAACAGTATTTGAGTTTATAAGATTACATGTGAACACACGTTTGTAGCTGTCAGGAGTAGAAGTTAAAATATTTTCAATGAATTCTATTGCCAACTAAACAAACTGTATCCAAGCAACACAGAAACAGCACTTCAGTTATTCATGACTCGGAAATACAATTTACCTGATATCTGCCTCCCCCTGACCCACCACTTTAACTGTCCAGATTTACTTGGCCTGCTTTATTTCACTGATCTGCAATATGTAAATATGTAATATATCAAAATGAAAAGAGCCAATATGAAACTGGTTCATCTCCACCACAAAAATTAGTAGAACTGTTTGATAGCTGTGTGAAAAGGCATAAGAGTTTCATAAATAGTTTCATTTGGAGAACGAGATAAGGAACAATTAAAAAAAAAAAGCTTTGTGGTTACATTTTTTTTGCCATAAAATTGAGTCGTTTTTTTACTTAGAAGATTAGAAAGACAGCCTCATAAGCAATACCACTGTCCCAGAAGGTATCATTCTGTGCTTCACTGAAAAAAAGAAATTCTTACAACTATTGGTTAAAAAGAGATTAAACTATTAGATTTTTTTTAAATAGCTGTTTAACAGACTGGACAGCAGAATGAGACACCTGATCTAGCCTGGGTTCTGGGAACAATCTCACAGCATTAGTGCTGACCTACATGTATTTTGATCAGCTCTCACTCAGTGGCATTCGGCTGCTTTCTTTTGGAATAATGCATGTTCCTGAGGCATAGTAATTAACCTTACACAGACCTTTCCCTTATTATGCATTAATCACATTTGTATGGAGTGTACAGTTTATCACCATAACTTTTCCCTTTTACTGTGTTGGTTTTTTACGTGTGGCTGAGGACAACTCTTTCCTACTTTTTGCCCATACCATTGTGTAGGTATATAATGTGATCGTTACCGGAGACAGCTACCTGTATGAGCTAAATGTTCCTATAGGCAAACAGGGCTTCAACAAAAGCAAAGTAAATGGCCTGCTTCTTGGCTGAGTGGTGAGAGAGGCCTGCCAACAGGACAAAGAACTTCCAGAACTGTAAACTGTGCAAATGAGAAATACAAGAATTATAAGCCTAGTGTTCTCCTCAAGCTGTTGTCTTCCCCTTTGGTTGCAGTTCAGCAGCTTTTCAGAGACTTAATTTCAGGCCAATGAAAATTCGCTTCCTAATTCACTTGAATGTCTGGTCAGCATTCAGTCCCTTCTTGCAGGGTGTGCTCATGTCTCTCAGCCTGTACCTCTGGCTATTAACAGTCTTGAGGAAAAGTGGGTGGCTCTCCTGCTAGGCTTGAAAGCAGCAGAAACATGAGATCAAGCAGATTTCCTGATACAGCCTAGAATGTAGGTACTTGATATCCTGAGCCTATTTGAAAAGAGGAGGGAGATGGAGAAACACTTTTTCAATTTCATGTCTATCAGACCATTCAGTAAGAGGTTTCACAAGTTCCCATTTCTTAAAAAAAAAATCTAATTTCTAAAGCTAATTGTCTTTTATGTGTTAAGCTTTAAAGAGTTTTTTTCATTCTGGAGCTCTTCCTTGTTGACATACACTTCCATGCCCTAAGTGGTTTCTGAGGAAACACTCACCGCCCCTGGCAGTTATATACAGCAACACCTCACAGAACCTGAGTCCCCACCATCTAGATGTGGAGCACTGTTTGCTACTTTTTGGCCCACATGTGAAGTATGTCCTGCTCATGGAAGTTAGAGCTCTGAAAAGTGTTGCCCAATCTCACAGCTGAGTTGGGTGAGGATGCAGTTAAACTGAACACCTGCAAATCACATTCAGTACCCTAGAGAAAACAGCTGTTTAGGACCAAACAAACAGTGCAAAATGAGCCTGTCACAGGACCTACACTGTGTTCTTGGGAGGTCTTTTGAAATAAATAGCAAAATGTGATTTTTTTTTTATTCTCAGAGAAAAGCATGAAATAAAAATACCATAGTAGACTACATGCATTTCTAAATGTATGTAGTGTTAATTCTTCTTCCCAAGGATGGGCAGCTATCATCCTTGAGTTACAGTACCAAGGCAAAACCAAGCATGCTTTTAATAGCTTCCTAAAGCTATAGCAATCTAAGTTGATTCCAGTCTAGCTATAAAGAATATATTTCTTTCACATGGAATTTTTTTATTGTGGAGTATTTCCCATGCTTTTGGTTCCATTACTTGATCCTTTAATATTCTGTGTTTCAGTTACTGTTTTTGTGGACTCCAGTTTCAAATTGTCATTTTTTCCGTTTTCTCTTTCAGCTTGTTGGGATGCCCATGTTCCTATGAGCTTGGATGAACACTTTCTAGTAGTCTGTGACCTTACAGTGATGGGTAAGTGCCCTGAAACTGTTCCTATCCATCCATTTATCTTCCAGTACAGCTTCAAAATCCTGTACTTTAGGATGTTTTGCTTGTCTGAACAGTATTCAGTCCTGAGTGTCCTTATAATTGATTATGTAGAAGATGCTGTTAAACAGTTCTAGGAATTTTCTCAGGCATTGCTGTTCCTTGAAATATTCTCAGAAATGGAGGGTATTGGCTGTGTGTGTGTCATAAGGCTTTGGAAACCTTTGGTTTTTCTTTTCAGTCTGCTGAGCAAAGAGATGAATCACCTTATTATGTATTCTGTCTCCCATTAGTTTGTTTAGATTTGCACCTACCTCGTTCTGAAGAGAAGTATAGATTGATCACACAGATGTTCTGGTACATAGGTGATAAAATAAGAAAGTGTAACAAAGTTCGTTGTGATTTGCTGGAACTGCTTTCTTAGAAAGGCAGGCAGGGAAGGGTTCTGTATAGCACAGGGCATAATAACTTGTGTTAATGGCATTTAAAATACTGATTTCTGGATGGTATATTCAGTTTGGGAAAGAACAATGGGAACTTAATAATTGACATTGGATAAAAAGCTGATAGGAGTCAATACCTATCAGAAGAATCTGAGTCTTGTGTCCTTTCCTTATACATATAATAGGAGAATAATATTTTCCAGAAGAAAAACAGGACATGCAAAAAGGCCTTTTTAATTCCATTGGACAGGGAATCAAGATAAAAAGTAAAAGATTTCAGGAGCCAGCACTGATTCTATGAGAATGAATACAGATTATGGCAGCTGCTCCATAATTAGCACCTTCTCATGCTTACATTCATTAAGTAAATGTATGAACCAAACACGGTTCAGAAAAGGCAATCTTTGATGCCAGGTTGATCACCACTGTAAACATTATAGGACAGGATGGGACTTAATTGATTTTTATTTTAAATTAACCTGAAAACTTAAAATGTGTCCTTTTTATTCTATTGTCCTGATTAACAGAGGGGTGATGCAGTTAGGAAATTGTAGTCAGCAGAATGACAGTCAGTAAATGGTGCTTTTGTATATAGGATTGCTGCATTTTATAGCGCTTCTTAAATCTATGCTGAAGGTTTTAACCAATGCCACTTAGCAGCGCTGTTCTCTCCTTCAACCTCTCAGGCTCACCTTGCTGCTGCTGTCTTAATGTGCTCTCTTACTACAGAGGCTCTGGTCAGCAGTTGCAGCAGCTGCAGGAGCAGTGTGTTCAGCATGCCAGACTGAAATTCATGTTTCAGGAATGTCTCCTAGGGGGGTTGAGCAATTCAGTCAGACTCGTAGTTAAAAGCTTTTCACTGTAACCCAATTACCCTGCAGTAGAGAGGAGGAATGGTTGGTGCCTGTTTGCTACAAATGTGCCTTGCAAAACCACTGTTATGAAATCCTCAGGTGAAAATCCCACTGAGAATGGGATTTACCTGTGCTAGAATTACAGGCTGCTGAACTGGGGATGTGAAGGGAAGAGGAGAGTAATCGACAGTCTTTGTTAGCTTCAATATCACCTTGCCCAAAAATATTACCACTGTCCATCAGGATCTCAAATATGCTGGGAAGCTGTGGTTTTGGGGTCATTTAGAAAAGCTTTTTTCTGTTTTTATTCTTATTATCATACAAAACACAGAAAGACTTTGCAAAGAATCTATCTGCCTTAGTCTTACTGACCATGTTACAAATTTAACTGGCCTATAGCCATTGAATTTGCAATTTCCATCACACATTCTGCAATTCTGCCTTAGACTGAGTCATGGCCAGAAAAAAAAGAGGAAACTGCCACTGTCTGGCCAAACTGTCTCATCTTAAACTACTAGTACTGTGTATTTTTCTGCTTTGTGATTCCCACAGTCAAGTTCTAGCCTCCCAGCACACTGGGGAACAAAAGTATGGGTATCTAAGCTTGGTCATCTTTAGAACAACTTTCTGCCTCCTTGTAAGTGAAACCAAGGCACACATGCAGCAAGTGAGGCAGAGTGTCAGAGCATGCATATGCTCGTGGTATTTGTGTGAAGCAGGGTAATAAGAAAAGATCAAGAGATGCTTTGGATGCTTTACAGATTATTTAATGAGAGAGCCAGAGACTAGAATGGTAATGGGAGCTTGGGAAGGAGACAATTGGAGTTAAAGCATTTGTTTCCAACTCAGGTGAGATCTAAGCAAAGGGAATAGAGAAGGAGAAGAGGTGAATAGTGGTGTAAGCAAAAATGTGGAGGGACAAATCTGTGAGAGACAGCAAGGGTAATAGGGGAAAGCTGCCTAGAAGTTGTCTCTCAGGACTTTCAAGTTCACTCAAGGGACCCAAAACACAAATTTGATTTCTTATCTAAGAATACCAAAGAAACATCTTAACTTCTTGTGAATGTACTCATCAGCAAGCAGCATGACAATGAAACACCTAAACCAATGCAAAAGTCAGAATAGACATAAAGCAGAGAGCTTGAGTAGTGAGATCTGCATAACCTCTTTGGTTTGCAGATATTGATATCTAACTTTTGGCCTCACACAAGCCCTCCTCAGTCATGCAACTTGAAGTCCCAAGCACAGTTTTTCTCCTTTCCACACTTTCTTCTGGAGTCCAGAACTGATATGCTTTTGGAAATGTATCTTGTAAGGTTTTATGCAGGTGGGTGGTCAGTGCACAGAGAAGTGACGATGCATAGACTTGTCAGACAAATCTGAAACCTGCATATAGGACGAAAAGAATCTGATGTTATAGCAAGGTTTCTGGTCTGGACAGGGGGATAAGGCAGAACATCTGAAACAGAAACAGTAGAAGATGACTGAATTTTTGTGATGTTGAATTTGAGCTGATGTTCTAGATGGTACTTAAAGGCACCATGTCTTTTCTTCCAGTCTGCCACAGAAAATGTAGCATACATTTGTCAAGTTCAATTAGACTACTGAAACAAATATCTTCTAGGTAAATTAAAAAAGAGAGACTTGAATTAACAGTGCAAACTTGGATAATCACTCACTCAAAGGTACATGTGTGATAGCAGGGATTTTAACACCTGGAAGAGATGATTTCTGGAAGCATCTGTCTTTGTAAGGGAGCAACAAGAGAAACATAAGAAACAGGAAAGAGTAGGAAAACATGAAATACAGCCTGAAATAGCAGTGGCAGAATGATTGCTAGAAAAAAAAAATCCATACATTTAGAACTGAAACCTAGTGATGCTACAAGCAAAAGCAGTCAGTGTTGTTCAGATTTTCCTATAAGCTCAAAATCAGGTCTGCATACATTCTCTTCAGAGATCCCCTGCTCTTATCATTAGCTTCTTCTCCAACAAAGTCTGTAGAATCTCAGACATGAGATAACCACTTAGGCCAAGAAGCTGTAACAATAAATACCTTTTGTGTCCTTCAAAATGAGTCATGTTTTTCAAAAGGTAATGGGGATTTAGTCACAATGAACAGGCAGTGATGATTCAGCAATTACATTTTCAGCAGAATGTCAGACAATCTGCACTGAACTATAAGAATGCATCTGTACTGATCTCATGGAAATATACAGGGGTATTTGTTTTCACATGACCAGAAGTGAAAGCACTACTCAGAACCAGAAGTATAAAAGAGAGACTGATAAGCAGCCAAGTTTCCCAGCACACAAGCCTAATAGATTTCTAAACCCTCTTAAAGTCGTCTTTGATTTGCATCCTGGAAGAATGTTTTCATAAGAGATTATCTGGATTTCTTTCAAGGTAATGTACTCCCATTGTATAGCTCCAGGTGACTACTGAAGGCCTAAACCACACTACTACTCCGTTCTCTGCTTCCAGAAATACTCAATGTATCAAATGTTAAAGATGTGACAGCTGATAGCAAGTGAATGCTGGTCTGTCAGAAGGTTTGCATATGGACATTTTTAGAGAATCCTTGAAGAGAAGTAATGTCAACTTCTGTAGCACCTAAAGGAAGGTTAGATTTAGATTAATTGATTCATCTCTACTACGCTGTTCTGTTCCAAGCAAGGATGGTTTTCCCTCCCGGAGTCCCATTGATTTCAAGAGTATAGATATTAATATCTACCTATATAATTCAGATGTTTTTAAGCTTCTGTAAATTTAGAGACTTATTCCATCAAATACAGGACTCAGCTGCCTGTAATACACTTCTCTTTGGGACTGCACCAACCTTTGAGTCACATCCATCCACTTCATACTCAAGTGAAAAGGATTCATTTAAATCTATTGACAACACTCACAGAACTTAACAGTTTAAGTTACAAACACCACTTTGTAATTTAAAAATCAGTAACGAATTTATGATATTTTTAAATGAAGCAATACCTCTTTCTTCTGAGTTATGGGTCAAGTAAGATTTTTAAGGCAACGTACTATAAGAAATTGTATAAAGCTGTTTCATTGATACAAAGAGAAACACATGGGCCCATGTATAAAAGGCACTGTCAAGTAATTTTAGAACAATTAACTAAGAGATTAGAGTTCAAAGACTTAAAAATTCAGATTTGTTTCTAGCTGAACAACATTTGTAGTGTTGATTTCCAGCTGGTTACGATGCACTGAGGAGATTTCACCAAAATGGATGGAAAATGGACCCTAAGCAGGCTTCATGAGGCAGACCAGCTAAACTCCAGACCTTTTGTATCTACTTTGCTGTTCTCTAATATGTTCTGCTTTCCAGCAGGATGGGATACAACATTGTGTGTATGTGCATCCATGCAGAAGCCTATATGCATGTGCATAAATACATATGTGAATGCAATCATTTACAATAAATATGATACACTTTGTTCTACACATTAGCATTCAGGTTCTGGCTGCCAAATCAGAACATCTTGAGTGTATGTATTGCTTGGAAAATGACTAAAAGGCAGCTGGAGTCTTTGGCAGTATGTGTGATGCTGCTAACAATCATTATGTAGAAAGTTAAAATTAGAGTCTAAACTTGTTTTTGTTGTGTTTTTAAAATAGCTGACACTTGTCCTGGGAGTGTGCAGTATCTAGTACACATTAGTGAAAGTCTACATTTGAGCACTGTAGTAAAACAGAAAAGCTTTTAGCTGTGGGGAAAAAAAATAGCAAAAAGGCCACATAATTGCAAGACATAAACAGAAGAGTAAGCTGCAGGGCACAAGAAATAATACTTCTGCCTTCTCTTATGCTGTGTAGGCCACAACTAAAGCACCAGTCTGATTTTGGGCACTATACTTCAGAAAGGTTTCAATGTGAGAGGACCAGAGGCAATGTGATGACAGTCTTCAAAGATATAAAAAGCCATTGTAAAGAGGAGAATAATGTGTGTTTTCCCTGTTTACTTTGCACAAGGCAAGAAATAATAAACTGAACCAAAGTTTAAAATTGGACATTAAGAGGTAGAAAATCTAATAGTATATGACTGGAATAATAGTGTAAGACTGGAATAGATTGCCTGGAAAGACTGTGGGTTGTTCATCAAAGTCTTTTAGGAAAAAATAAGGTAAGTGCCTGTCAGTATTGATAGAGATGGAACTGAACCCACTGCTGGGAAGGACGATGGGCTAAATTGTTTCTGGAGGTTTTTTCCAGCTCTGCAGTTCTATGATTCATTGGGAGGAGTCCTAACATGCCAAGTCATGAACCTTCTTGTAAGTTGTGAAATTTCCTGGGTGTACAGTGTCTGAAAGGACAGATTCTGGTTCTGTTCACATTCCGTTTCTATTCATTTCCTTTCAGCGCAGGTTTTCAGACAGTTTAGTTAGGCATATGCTTCTGATAATCATATACAAAGTTTTTCAAATGGAACCTTTAAAATACTAGAAACTACTTTATTGTGAATTAATAACTCGGCTTGGAAGTTGGATCAGATATTGAGTTTAGAGTTTAATATCTTAATGACAGTTTTGTTATAGAGGTATTTTGTACTGATTGTTCTACTTTGTCGTTCACTTACATTATGCGCGCAAGTTGATGGTCACCAGTGGTTTCATGCTATCAGTATGGCCTGTAGCTATTTCCCTTTTCTTTCCCTATTCTTTTCTTTAATCCTTCCTCTAGGCTTTTCCCTCACCTCCAGACTTAATAAGCTTGATTTCAAAGTGTACAGCAGCAACAAGGAATTCAAGAATAGTACGTGCCCTCCACAAGTATACAGTTTTAAAGCAAACAGTGATGATACATTGCTGTTGGAACCATAACATATTAATAGTAAAACTAATA
>PPHD01011940.1:0-18419 GCA_002909625.1 Bambusicola thoracicus
AACTGCTTAACTGTCAGGGTTACTTGTAGGAACACTGAATTCATCAGCTTGAAATGTTACTGCTGTGCAATATCCAGCGCCCCTGGAATATTCTTCTCCTTTCCTTTGAACCTGGGCAGTGTGTCACCAGCTCTGAGCTAGATATGTGAGAATCTTATTTTAGGATTTATTGTAATCCTGCTTTCAGAGATTGTCTTTTTTTCCTTGTTCATATTAGGCTATAATGCATCACCTCCCATTACCACTCCCACTGCAATTAGTTTAGATATGCACATGCCGAATCTGTGACTTGATTGAATGATTGAATGATAGAACGATAGAATGATTGAATGGCCTGCATTGAAAAGGAGCTAAAAGATCATCTAGTTTCAACCCTCTTGCCATGGGCAGGGTCACCAACCACTAGAACGGGCTGCCCAGAGCCACATCCAGCCTGGCTTTGAATGCCTCCAGGGATGAGGCATCCATAGCCTCCTTGGGCAACCTGTTCCAGTGTGTCACCACTTTCTGTGTGAAAAACTTCCCCTAATATCTAACTTAGACCTCCCCGTCATAGTTTACAATCATTCTCCCTTGTCTTATCACTACCCACCCTTGTAAACAGTTGTACCCCCTCCTGTTTATATGCTCCCTTCAAGTACTGGAAGGAATACACACACCAGTAGCAATTCAGTTCCTTAGCTAGCAAAGAGTGGGTTAAATGGAACAAACAGAGGACACTGGGCACCTCGATGCCCGTCTCACCCCTCTCCCCGCCCTCTCCCAGGGCTGGAACATGCCACGCCTGAATGCATTGCCCCTTGCAGCACCACCTCTGAAAATCAAACCCGACGGATTTCCTGGCGTTCTCATATGCCTCATTTAAAACACTAGGTGTCACTCGCATCCTCCTAACGCAGCCTGTTGAAAGTCAGGAGCCCAGCAAACCCTACTCCGTGCGGGTTTGAAGGTGTTTGCAAAGCAAGCACAGTGCAAGGCGGCTGCCTGGAATAGGTATCCGCATGGGAAGCAGCAAGAGGGGTGGCAGCCAGCTCAAATTTCTGATTTTGTGGTTTCTCATTGATCTCGGGCAGAATGCATGAAGCAAGGGGATGAAATTTTAGCTCTACTGTAATCAAATCCAAATTCTGCCAGAGGTTTTTACCAAAAAAATGACCTTACTCACAAAATAAGTCTGAATAAATGATCTGGGATATTTTTTCTACCTGTCAGGTACATTTTAACAAGTTATTTGTACCGAGTGTTATATAATACGCTTCAGTGATATGATACAAGTTCAGCTTCTGCATAGGTTTTTTCCCTCCTCTCAGCAAGTCTGTGGCTTGAGCAAGGAGTCCTGGCATGAGCAAGGTAAACACAAGCAATGTTCAGTGGTGCACGAGAAGGTACCTTTCAGTTTTTATGACAGCCTCTGGGAAGAAATGAGGCATCCTCTTCCTAGCACCTAATGCCAGACACTGGAAGAGGCACAGGGTGAAATGCAGACTGGCAACAGGCAGCACAGCAGCTGTCCCTCAGTGAAAAAGTCAAGGACAGCGGCCAGGCATGGGTGAGAGTCTCTTTAAGAACATTTCCCACGTGTTTGTTGCTTTCTTTCTGTGAGCAGGAAGTTGGAGATTTGCCCCCAAATTTTGAAAACATTCAAAAGGGCACACAAATGGCTGAGCTGCAGCCTGATCTGCTGTACCAGAGCTGGGTATCATGGACTGTGCTAATGATGGTCTCATTTAATGGCTACTGAAAGTCTGAAGAACAATTAGAACTGTCAAGGCTAGCTCAGAGGTGCCATCTGCACCTCTACAGGGCTCATCACACGCAGCTTCATAGAACCACAGAATGGTTTAGGTTGGGAGGGATCTTGAAATCTATACAGTTCCAACTCCCTGCCATGGGCAGGGCTGCCACCCAGCAGCTCAGCTGCCCAGGGCCCCATCCAACCTGGCCTTGAGTGCCTCCGGGATGGGGCACCGCAGCTTCTCTGGGCAGCTGTGCCAGTGCCTCACCGCCCTCTGAATAAACAATTTCCACCTAACATCTAACCTAAATCTCCATTCAGGCTCCACCTCCCCAGTTTACATCTATCCTGGCAGAAGGCCCACAGGCTCCACTCCATCCAGGGGAGGTTTTCTGCTCATTCTAGACAGTTTTGGGCATCCAATCTGGGGAAGGAAAGAAATAATTTTCCCTTTATCTTTTAAAGCATCATCCATTCCTTTACCTTAAGAAGCAAATAAAGAACCAGCCACATTAAACCAAATGGCAATGATTAAAACACTCAAGAGTTGCTTCATTTCAGAAATAGATACACTCAAGTCTCCCTTTCCCCCTGTCTTCATCTCCCTCCCCACATTTCAGAACACTGTCTAGAACTTTGTTTCCTACTGTAGTCTAAAGACCCGCCACTTCTGGTCTCAATCTAAATAGTTGTTAACCAGGACCAGCAGTCTGTCTATGTTGCAGGACTGGAGCTGTCAGTAAAAGCATAAAGGCAGAGCCCAGATCATCTCATTCTGGATAAGCATGCACTGAAAATGAGTAGAAAGCATACGATGCCATTTGAGATAAAGCTATCCAAGGATAAGATCTGCAATAAATCCTTTGTTTCTGAATTGTTCAATCTTCCTTTGTATTTTCTTTGTGAATAAATTTTCCATATAAAAAGCAGAGTTGCTTTGCACAGAAATCAACCAAGTAAAATTGTTTGTTTAAAATATATTACACATCTGTATAGTGGATTATTATATATAACAGCATTTTTACAAATTCAATCAGTTTTATACATTTAAATGTGTTCCATATAGCAGGCATACTAAGCTTTGTTCTTCCCTTAGAACTACCCAAGCTTTCTAATCAAAGGGAATACGCTTGTATTTAAAATTTTGCCAATCTCTTTGTTCCCCCTTCCTAATGTAGAGATTCTCTCTAACAAATTTTTCAGACTGCCAAGCACTGATATAGCTAACAAAGGGAAACATTTGAAAATCTAATGCAGCTTCCAAGGATGATAATGCTCACGTGTGCATACTTCACAAAACAATTTGTTTATTTGTCTTGAAGAGCTTATCTGGTCCTCACGGCACTGAGATGCACACACTCAGCAACATTCATGTCCTTCTGTCTTTCACAAGAAAGAGATGTTAGCCTAAGTTTGTGGAGAGAAAATTTCCATTGAAACCCCAATGGCAAAGAAGTTTCCAAGTATGAATATCTTTCCTAATCCCATCTCTCCACATTGCCTTAAATTTGCTTCAATCACTTTCAGAAGTTCTGTTTCAGTAGTGACAAAATCAGAAGAGTGCTGTCAGCATTACATTTATATTAACTACAGTAAGCACTTGCTTATTTTTGTCCTAAATATTCCAATTTCTTAAGTCTCAACTGAAGTTTAAGCATGGTTTTATTTTATCTATTTCAACATTATCCCTGAAAATGGATATGTTACATTACTCTTTTAATAAAATGCCTTAATCAGAATGTTTCATTGATTTCTTCAGGACAGAAAGCTGCCCCAGATGTATAATTCATGTGATAAGTAATTTAAGTAGGTAAATAAACAGTTGCTATTTTGGTGTTGGACAGCTTCAACTGTGCATTCAATGGCAACAGTAGCAATTCAGGACACTTTGAGGAATCCATGCTAGGTTCTGCTACTTAGGGGATAAAAAGGGTGTTTGGTTAACTTCCAAGCCTGTTGAGTCATTTAGTCAGTATTTCTGCATCTTAGAACTATGTGGGTTCTTCAAAAGGTGTTGCAGCTTCATCTGTCCTCATCACCTTCCACACAGTTTGCCCCAAAAATCCTTTAGCCTCCATGCTTACAAACAGATTAGCTTCTTTGCCCTGCAAACTATGAGACACAAACTTCAATTATTTCCAGTTATCAAAACTACAAAACTTAGTGCATCCTTCCTCACAGCCTGGGTTATTAGCACACCCATCTGTGTGGTGCGGCAGCCTGTGTGATTAGCACATCCGTCAGCTTCAAGTCTGTTGATTATCCACAGATCAAAGTCCCACTTGACTATGGCCATTAACACCTTTCAGTGCAAGAATATAATTCAGAATAAGACTGGGAGGTGGGAGGGCTAAGAATCTGTCTGAAATAACTGTTTTCTCAAGGAAAGTCCCTGTGCTTAAATGGTTGGCAAAGAGATACAGAAAGGTTGCAATGCTATAGGATCTGGAAGCCAGTAACTGTGGTTGCTTATTCAGTCTTCCTAGAAGCAGAAAGGAGGGGCTGGCTTTTTACAGTTCTCTTATATTCCACTTCAATATGTTGGGCACAAACAGTATTTTCCTTGGGTGAAATCTCTTGTGCTTTAAACCCACCTTGCTTTTTGAAGCAGGACTTCACCATAACTGAGCTTTCCTGTTTGACAAACGTGACAAAAATTTGCTTTTCTCGCAAGATTAAAATACTCACATTGGCTGCACCCTCCACTGTTTTAGTTTTAGAATGATTTAATACAAATGATAAAGAGTTTCCTGTCATTTCATTCTCCAGGACAGCCACAAAATAACATTTGTTATGAGAAACTTAACTATTCCATTGCTTTTTAAAGTCAGATATATTGATTGCATAATTTTCCATTTGAATTTCTTTGGTAAAGTTCTTTTTACAAAGAAACACTATATCACAGAAATGTTGACTGAAGTGAATCCAAGCTCGGTATGCAACACAGGGCCCAAGTAAGAAGATAAATCTTTCTGGGTTATCATCTTTTTGTTCTCGCATTTCACTGAAATACGTTACCCACTGTGAGAGAGGAAAAGCCTCAGGGGTTCTTGATATTTCTCAACCGTGAATTTCCAGCTACTTGCTGTATTTATGGCTACATTATCAGTCTTCATCAGGATGCAGTAAATACCTTTGCAGAGGTCAGTATCTTGGATTTAGTTCAATTGTTATTTTCAGTGGTGATAGAAACTCGACTTAAATCACTCCTGTCATGTACTTGAGACGCTCAACTTGTTCCAGCATCTGCCTCTCCCTTTTCAAACGAAGGACAGATCCCCTACTCAGAACCACTGAGAGAGAGAAACCCTGCCCTGCCCTGCTATCCTACCAGCTCTCCTTTGGGGTTTCTTGTTCCCCAGAACCGTTCTGATCCTTCAGGGTCCACAGATAATCCAGTAATTTCTGCTTTATCATCTTCTTGTGGCTTTCAGTGTCTCTGTCTGCAATATTATGCCTCCTTTCCTTCATTTCACCTTTTTTTTTTTTTTTTTTTTTTTTTTGTGACTTATGCCCTGAATCTCTTTTATTTTTAGCTCCCCCTTCCTGTTTCTGTACCACCAACCTTTCTATCCCCTTACTTCACTGTCCCCAGCTCAAAAAACACTGCCAAAGACCATTTCCAAAAGACCTTGGAACAATACAAGGAAATGTATACCTCAGAAGATGTGTTCTCTCCCATGTTTTATACTCAAGTAAAATCTGAGGCTTAGTTTAGCTGGGCTTCAATACTGACCACCATAGCACCCAGCCATCCACAATTTCTGTAACATTATGGTTTTCAGATTCTTTATTGCCCAGATTCCTGTCATTTTCTTCTGAGTGAAAAGTGATGCTCCTTACAAGGACTCTTCCCTCTTTCCACACCTACACCTTCTACCCACCTACACATGCTTCACTCCTGTGTTTGACACAGACCTGTAATTAGCCAAATTAAATTAGATAAGCATGTCCCCTTTACAGAAATAAATTATGCATCTTTTTAAAAAATGGTCTGGGCTGAAATGTGACCTCCCTGAAACATTCTTGCTCAGAGCAGGTGTCATTTGTAAAAATGCGCTCACAGTCTGCTTGCCTGAGACACAAATCTTCCTCCCTCTCAATCTCTTAGCTCTTCTTTTCTCAGTCACTTGTAATAGTTTCGAACTCAAAACCAAAGTCCTTGTTAATCTCCCACCTAGGAGAAATATATCCATAGCCCCTGTTCCCTCAGGGAGCTGATACCCCCTGCACCTTGTCATAGTGCCTCACTTTCACTTGATCTTGACTAAAATTCTAGCTGTTTCCCATCATCCTTAGACAGGTTGCCCTATAAATAACATTTTCAAACTGTACATCCATCCTTCATCTTGCCATTCTCTCCGACATGTTTCTAGCGCAGTCTACTACAGTGCAGAGAGAATCACATTGCCCCTCTGTCCGTAATCCCTCTTCCCCAGGGCCCGCTGCTCCAGCAAGTGCACAGCTCTGCTGGCTCTGCTTAAGCTCTCAGGGCACAGTCGCCTTCTCCTGTTACTTTCAGGAGGTCAATCATCTCTACTTAACACCTGTTTAAATATCACTCCTGGTCCATAAGTGTAGAAACTGTCAAACTTCTTTCTGCCAACTTTCATCCTGCAGCCCTCTGCTTGGCATCTTGTCTGAGCTATCAGAATATCACAGAACCATAGAATGGCCTGCGTTGAAAAGGATCTCAAAGATGATCTAATTTCAACCCCCCTGCCATGTGCAGGGTCTCCAACCACTAGACCAGACTTCTCAGAGCCACATCCAGCCTGGCTTGAATATCAATTGTCCAAATTGCATTTTAAGGTTCAGTAACAAACACTGGATTTATTAAGGTTTCCTTTAGTATATTCAGTCATGAACTTCACAGTCTTACCAACCATGCAAGGTCAGAAAGTTAGCATTGCCTCTCTCTGTGCTTATCTCCTCCCCTTTTTCTGCCTTCTTCAAATTGTATTTATTTTTCCTTAAACTCCATCCCTTTCCATTCTTCCAAACCTTTGGCTATACAACATCTGTTCACTGTAAAGGAGGAGTGGTATCTTCCTCTGCTGCCTCTTTTGTCACAGAACTTCCATTTGTAAGATTTTTGTACCAATTGCAATTCAAAAGGAACCACTATGTGCATCTAATATGACCTTTGCTACACCGAACACTTACAACCATGAAATATGCCTCCATTCAGAGTGGATTTTTTTTGAAGATCTGTATTTACTTTTGAATCTTCCCATTAATATAGAATTCACAAGAAAAACATTGGTAAATTGACTCACAATAACTGAGTGTTTTCACTTCCCACTTCCATTGACTAGATCTTGCTGTGCTTTTTGATGGAGAGCAAAGAGCACTCTGTCCTCCAAAGACAATTTCCCCATTAGTCTTTCCTTAAAATAAATCATTTGTTGCTACAATTATTTCATCTGACTTTCCAGTTTTCTATAATACTCCATTTCTGATATACACATGATACTTCATGAATAGAAAAGAGAAATTTAGTACTTTATTATTTTCTTCCCCCCCCCTTCCCCATCATGTTTCAACTGTATACTTTTCTTCCTTATTTAGAAAACTGTTTGTTTTCCTAGAATGTTCTTGAATCTTCCCAGTTAAGACTCACACGTTTACGAACTATTTGTGAGTCTCAATTTAACTTCATCTTTTTTTTTTTAAGCTGAAAATTCAAATGTTTACATTACCAGTATGAGATTTATTCTATTTGCCTGTAACATATGTTAACATGTTAGAAAACACTTTGCTTTGAAGTTACCACCAAACTTGGTATACTAATGAATCCCTCTTTGTATTTCAAGACATAGCCTAATACAGAAGTCCCCTGAGCTGGATACAGCACTTTTTGATTTAAGAAACTGTCATCTATAACATTTAAAAATTCCAAGGACATTTTATTACCGACAGCATGAGACTAGCAGTACAAGACACTCAGATGGAAATTTCCCATGATAAAACACTGCTTTTTACACACATTATGGATAGATATTTGAATTATTAGTTACCCCCTTCTCTAGAGCAATGCCTGTGGCACACTGTCCTAAGATCTTTCTTTTAGGGTGATGATCCTTAAAGATTTATGGGCGTTTGGCTTTTATGTGGCCAAAGCTTGAAGTATCATCCCCATTCATTTCAAACTCAGGCTCTGGGTAAAATGCCAATGTCTCTGAATTTCTATATTTTCCAGCAGTCTTTCCTCAATATTTGTTCCTCTGCTTCTCTTACCTATTACTTCAAAGACAGACTCTCTTATTTAAAGACTATTCTCTGTCCTTTTCAGCCCTATTCCCCTTCTCATTCCTCTCCAGTGCTTCATTCATTCAAGTCCCTTCTACTGAACCAATAAATCCACTTCCAATATATTGGGTCCATAATATCTTATCACCTCTGTTTCTCCTTCCTCACACATCTTTTGGATGAGAGATTCCCCACCAGTTTCCCCATTCAAATTCCTGTTCTCTCCTTCTCTCACTTAGATACTGTCTAATTCTCTCAATTAGACAATGAATTACTTCTTGTTCTTCCTTTCCAGCTACTTTCTCACCAGTAACATTTTTCTTTTCATTCTGGATCTCAGCCACCTTTGTCTTCTTACCCTTATTCCCAAATATCTTGCTCTTTTACAAATCCTTTTAGAAAACAAATTAAGATAAAGCCTCTGATCAACACAGGGAACTTCAGGAGGGGTTGGAAGTAACGGAGAAAAAAAAAATTGTTTACCTGCAGCTTGGAGACCTCCTGTTTTCTCAGAACTGAGATTTCCTGAAGATCTCAGTTGTACCAAGGTCGACAAAGATGTTCTTCTCACTCTAAGATTTGTCAGAGGAACCGCTGTTACGAAGTGCTGTCCATCTTGTACTGTGGGCAAAAGAAGAAACATCATCAGTTTAATCCTTAGTCCTAGCCTTGGTTGGCCAGTCAATAGAAAAAGGAATTCACGCTTATATCACTGGGGAGAGGATATAAAAAAATCTATTCCTTTTTCCTTTTTTTTTTTCCTCTAGGGGTTATTGAAATCCTCTGTACCTTGCTTGAAGATTATTTGTGTTAATATGATTAATAGCATGCATGAAAAAATTAAATCTATAAATTGTTTGGTTCAAATGCGACAAATGTAAATATCTTCAGTTCCAAAGCATTATTAAAACAGTAGAAAAGTAATAAGGTTTTTATTTCCCCCAAACTATGAGCATTAATTTAGAAGAGAATACAAAATACAGACAGTAAGTTCTAATTTGAGATGAGATAGAAAAATAACCAGAATCTCCTACAGAGTCCCTAGTGACTCAATGTGTGAAATTAATCACTGACAGGTGGAGAGGACAATTCTCCATGCAGTGTTAAGCTTCCTATTCTCTGAACAACAGCCAGTTAGAATAAGAGAGCCAAAGATAATAAGAGGTGCTTTGCTGCATTAACTTTCTGATCACCGACCACGCACCTGCAGCAAAAAGAGGTTTGCCCAAAACCTGGACTGGGAGTACATCTTAAATAAGTATATATTATCCTGTACTTCCATTTCTCTTGGAAGTCTTCCAAATGCTGTCACCATTTGTTACAGCCCTGGACAAATTCCCTTCTCCCCAGCATTCAATACACTTGAATACTTGGTGCAGACATGGCATTCATGGGGTTCGGCCTCTCTGTTATTCTGTGCAAGCTCCTCGTTTCTCAACTGAAATACTTATTATGTGGGAGTACCCTGCCTTATGAGAGTCCTTGGTTCATCTTCCCTGTACTCAAACCTTCGGTGTCCCTGAGATTTTCCATGAGGTACTTCACTGTTCTTGCTAAAAACTTCACTGATAAATTTGTCTGGAGGACTCTGAAAAAAGTGAGCGTGGAGGCATTAAAGAGGCAAATAAATGAAACACCCCTGTGTCAGGTTCAAAAGACAGAAGATGCATCGAGCTATGGAACTCATTGCCATGGTACAGTCAGGATGCCAAACACAGTGTTGCCACGCCTAGCACTAAATAAAGTTGGGCGGTAAAAAACTCTTGACCAACAAGCATTAAGCACAAGCATAAAACAGTGGTCAAGGAAGTCTCTGTGCTGCAAATCACTGGAGATTGAGGTAATAAGCGTTATAATATGCTCTAAAACTTTTTTTTTATTATTATCCAGTATTGTTCTTTCACACCAGGATAGTGATATAGATCAGTTTTTGCTCTGACTTAGAATGGCTGTGTTCTTATGATATAAAATGCCAGGGATTTTGCAGAGAAATATCTGCTTCAAACAGTTGCAGTGTCATGATAAAGATTTAGAAAATGACAGACAAGCCTAAGCAAATCACTGCCTTCGTTTCTTCATGGAAACTAACTGTCTTCTCTGTTGCAGGGGAAGATTTTAGCTTAAGCTTTCTGCCATTCTTCTCAAAATGGTAGGTATGAGACTCTTTGTAAAATATACCTCAGTGTTTCGTGAGAATGAAACCTCCTTGTCCAGCTCCAAATGAACGCCAGCTGCATGAAGTCCTCCAGCCTCTGATCAGCTGCTTTCTAGCCAGCTCACCTTGAGGAACACAGGTGAAATCAGGGGGAGGCACCCTTCTCTGTAAGGGATCAGCAAGACTGCTGTGACACAAAGCAGACATAAATTTAGCTGCAAACTTAATTCCTCACACTGAGATACATGTGGTTTAAAGGAATAATACCACCTAAATAAAGGTAGATACTTGTAAGGAGGAATGTGTCAAATGCTGGATGGACATAATCTGGACAGCAGCTTAGAACAGGAAATGAAAGAAGCGTCATAGACCGCAACTGCCAGGCAAAAATATTGAAAGCAGCAAGTATTTTTTTTTTTTTCTAGGTAGGAATTAGCTTTCTACATGTGCTGCTAAACATTTGAGAAGTTTGGGGTTTCATTTTTTTTTCTGTCATGAATAATATATAACCATATATATGAAAAATAGTTGTATTTCAAAGTCATGTAGGACGCATAAGATTAATTAAAAAGGAAAACCCACACTGTTCTATAAGCATGTTTTCTTACTGAGTTTCTTATCCAGACTGTACAGTACAGTTCCACGTCACTCACATGGCAGTATTTAAAGCTAACACCTTCAGAAGCTGATAAGCTTGTTTCAGTGCTGTCAGCTAAGTCCCTGTACTTTTATCTGGAGTTTGCGTATGCTATGAAGTTCAGTGACTGCTTACCTCGCGTTCACAGAAATATTTCAACATCTTCTGCAGTTCATCTGAAAATAAATAAATAAATCTCTCAGCATCAGCGTGTGTCCTGAGGCAGGATTAAGCCAGTACTCAGTGGGGCACCAGTCGTTCTGGTGGCCTGATTGCTTTCATCTTTGTTTATTATAAAAAAAACCCTCTCATCTGTAAGTATGTGAAAAATTCTTATAAATGTGAACCAAACGTCATGCAGTTTTCTGAGACTACAAGAAATTTACAACATATTCTCTGAAGCGTATGGTCTCCTCCGTCAATCTTAATGGACCATTCATTCGAAGACCCAAATATTCCAGCTATTTCACTGCTGTTTGATTGCAAAGCAGAGCCATGCTTCACCGTTTATGATACAGAGAATAAAAGAACTCTCACAATTCATTTTCGCATCCGGTCTAACTCCTCTGTGTGCTGCTGCTGCTGTCCTAGCTGCAGTGTAATTAGCTTGGCTCTCCAGTCCCTGAAGATAGCTTGCGTGGGTGGGTACTCTGCTGCCACCTGCTACTGCTGCTTTATCATGGAGCTGCTCCTGAAAACTGATGTCCTCTAAAAGCTGGAATGAGATTCCCACATTTTATTTTTTTTTTAATACGTGGGAAGAGAGCGAAGCAAAGGTAAAAGAGAGCTTCCCATAGTATTGCAATGACAAACCACTGCCAGAAAGAGAGCGCTGAGTAGGGCCACGTCCTCTGTTGGTACATGCTGGTGCTGTTTCATTTACCTTGGCAAAGTCCATTCATTGCATTTGTAGATCTGGCCCTTGACAGGGTCTGTAGAATTTTAAAGAACAGTCAGTAATGAATAAGTAAATTTGCTGCCAACTCTTTTGCTTTTGATGAGGTTTTTTTTTTTTTTTCCTAGTGTACATTTCAAAAATGAACAATGTTTCAAATTTGTATTATATGTCAATTTTTCTTTGTTTGTTTGTTTTTCTGTTCAGCAGTGTGTCAGCATGATATTTTTGATGCAAGCCAGTCCCTGCCTGCACTCTGAGCTGCTGCACCTTAAGCAGGGACAAATTTCAGGCTGATTAATGCTGCACACAGCAGTGGAACACCCAAATCCTATGGCCACTGACACAACTATAACATTAATGAAATCCAATGTGTGTCCATACTACCCTGAAAAGCATCAAAATCCAAACTGTTTTCATTGGGTAATTTGGTAATTTTATTTTTTTAAATTTAATTTCAATAAAGAGAGTTTCTATATTCAGGCCGAATGTTGTTAAATGTTAATGTTGCCCACAGTGCTTTGGTGTGCTTCTTTCCATAAACTGAACAAAGTGACTGTTCTCTCTTGCCAGCCACAGATTTATCGAGGTATGGATTACACATATTAAACACAGTCATCAGGCCACAAAGGTTCCATCACAATCTGCCTACGAGCTAACATCATTAAGAGGCAGACTTCATATATCTTCATGACTGATACGCTGATCATTCCCACTCCATTGACTAATGAATTGACACATGCAATGTTCTTCAGCATTAGTGTGCACACCTTTGATTTACAGCACTGAAGTATGGGGCTGTAAACTCTCAGATGCTGATGAATTCCAGACAGCACTTGCATCTGGCTGACCAGGATGCCTCCCTCTGAGGAGAGCAGCGTTCGCATCCCAGAATCGTACAAAATAAATGTGGTGGGCCTCATTCAGTCTGCAGTTTCACCTCCACAATGCCATCAATGACTGCTTGCCTTCCTGAACCAAATCCCCAGCTGCGGTAAATCAGTACACATTGATTTATGTCGGCTGAGCTATGAGCAGTGCGTCTGAGCCTTTTGGTTTGTCTGCTTTTAAGATACATCTGGGAGCCACCAATGCATGCTCATTCCCAGGGTTTGTCAGTGCCAGGGAAAAGGGCTCAAGAGAAGGAGAGCTAACAGATTTCTGCCCACAATAGGTGTCAGCCCTGCCAGCCTGCAGATGCAGTGTGAAAACCGTGGCTGCTAGCCTGATGCTGCCTCTGTGAACAGAGGGAAGCAGTGAGCCTGTGAGATGATGAGTAGTGAAAGGTGGTTTAGCCTAGAGGCAAAGGTGGTTCAACCTGCAGGACTAAGTGGCTGGCTGCAGGCTCATGTTTTGCTTGCAGCCTCATATTTAAGTTACCCCCTATGCAGACTGACTACCTAGTTCTAATGAACAGCATGAAATAAGGACAAATGTCAACACTTTGGAAGTTGCCACCCCATGGAGCAGCCATCTTCCAGACTGCTACTAAATCCATGTGATACAACAAAAGAGCCATCGCAGGCACCATCAATTTTGTGAGCAGGACAGGGCAGGAGCAATTGCTTGAATGCATCCTGAATGAACTACTGAACGTGATTTGTAGCAGGAGTCTGTGGTGTACTGAGCAAACAAAGCCTGCAAAGACACTTCCAAAATTAAAATTAAAATAGGAAATTCTTATTTTATGTGGCAAATAAACCATAATTTTAAGAAGTCTGATAACAGATGCAAAACTAAATCATCCAGATCTTCCCACAGGGAGATATATTCCAGTCTCTGACACAACATTTTAACGATGACTGAAATATACTACTACTCATAGATTCTGGGATTGTTTGTCTGTTTTTAATTTTGAGATGCCTCCTATGGTTATTCAGATTTCATATCAATAAGATGTCATAGATTTATACCTTTTCAACTGGAGGATTGTGAGACACAGGCAAGTTTATTCCTGCTATTCACAGAAGAAAAAGAAAAAAACATACAAAAACAATTAAAACATACATCTGAGCAGGCAGTCTAATTAACCTGAGGAAAAGAAAGAATTCTTCCTTTTAGGTCACTTGCTAAGATAGTCACCTCACTTAAAAAAAAGCCTAGCAGACTTGTCACATGACTATGTATCTAGTCACACTGCAAGTAAGGACTGTGAAGTGTGTCACTGGAGACAGAAGGAGTGACATCAGTCATGCATTTAAGGAAACGTTAATAGTAAGGGTTGTCAGTTCCACATCCCTTTTAAATGAGCAAACCCAAAACTACATTGAAAATACAGGAAAACAAAGCAGAATTTCTATTAGTTGTCCCTGTTCTGATTTTGTGGATAGCATCAAGGTAGTAGAGAGAAACTGGCCATTAGTGTTTGTAGCTGACAAAACTTGCAGCCGGAGAATGACAGCAAATAAAGAGTTATGCCACAATGGAGATTGTTATACTATTTGCAATCAAAATTAGATCATTTTTCACAGCTGCTAGATATGAATGTAAGCTGCTTCTAGGCATCTTTAATTTATATGACTGCGACTGGAAAAGCAAATAATGTATTTTGATACTCTTCTTAATAGTATTATAGGATAAAACATGTCACAGGGTGACAATGTCCTTTATAGAGCATTGCAGCACAAGTTGTATAGGGAGTACAAAAGTCTTTCCTTTTAATATGTAGCTCATATTTTCCTTCATTGTTAATACACCACACTTATTATGCTGAACTGAGTAATAGAAAGATGGGATTTAAAAATCTAGGTAAATTAAAAATCAGATTCTTGATTAAGAGTGCTGACCATATCTCTTTGGATAATCTTCATGAAGCTAATTTTTGGAAACAAGACTGATTTGGAGAATGGAGTTAAATTCCATCATGAACAAGGAGCAGTTCAAGAACTATCTTGAAAGTTATTGTGCAGTCTGGAAGGAAGATATGAGCCAGTGGCTGTGAGAAGAGAAGAAGCAGAGAGAGATGCAAGGTACTGGGAGGAAGATCTCTTCTCTATAGGATGCTGGGAGGAAGATCTGCTCTATACGTGCAACCAGGTGCAATGTGGGACCAGCCTGCAGCAGAACGTGAAAAGTGAAAGAGCACACAGCCAAACCAAGGAGGACTGTTCACCCACTCACCAAAAGGACTGGCTGAATTGCACAAGAAAAACACCATTATTCTCCTTGCCAGCAGCTGCAATGTGATTCTCAGAGGAAAAGCAGCAGCATAGAGAAGACTTGTAGACCGTCAAGAGCAGGATGTCATCCCTGAAGGAAAACGCTGAGTGCTTCCTTTTACAGCGGGAGCCTGGATCTGTTCCTACACAGAGGAGATCTGCTTAGAAAAAAAAGGACCAGCAAGCCCTGTGGGGAATAGATCCCTAAAGAGTAGAAGGAAGAACACAACAAGCAGATATTTTACTGAAGAAGTCTTTTCATTTAAATAAATTCCCACAAGACCTCACTTTTTCTATCTCCTTTGTCAATGTTCTTACTTGGACCCTGGGAATCTTGCTGCCTTGGATTCCAGAAACTTCCATGTGCCCAAGATGTCGTGAAACACTACATGATTTTTTGTTGAAAATCCCTTTGCTGGATGCCATTAATCTGTCTTGAATTTCCCATTTCCTGCTGTTCATCTTGCCTTGAAAAGTTCCACTCCAAAGAAACATTATATTCTGTCCCACTCTGCATCGTATCTGCTGTCTACTTCACTGCCCTCTTTCCTCAAATCATAGTGATGTAAGAACATCGTACACAAAGAAGAACATAGAAGTTGTTGAAGTTGTCTGTCCAATGTTCCAGGTTGGAGAAGAAAATGGACATACTCAATATTGCTCAAAGTGCATGAGCACAATGGCTTTTCCCTTCTCTAGAAGGTAAACTCCTTCACAGACCAAAAACATCTCCATGGGAGTGTGTGAAATACACAGGCAGCAAAAAAAAACCCACATAAAGTATTAAAAAGCTGTGCTTAAGTAGCTTGTTCTTATAAAGAAACAAAGGTTGGATTCCTTTGAGTAAGCAAACTTACAGAAACAGTCTGTTGTTCAGTAGCCTATCAACTGAAACACAGCACAAAATTGTAATCTCTTGTAAGTTTTCTGTCAACCATGCAGGGTGTAATGAAAATACAAATCTATGTGTTCAAATACACCAGACTGGCCCTTTCACGTGTGTCTCATCAAACATTACATACAACTCTCTTTGGATCTCCCGCAACACGAAGTGCACAGTTATTGTGAGTTCTGCACAGGCTTCTTCCTTCTCATTAGCTCCAATTTAGAGATGGGAAGAGAGTAAACTGCAGGCAAAGTTTGATCTGAGATGACAAGGCTAATTTTGGGAAAAATGTTCCTCTATCTTTTCCAGTTGTTGGATTTAATATAAAGCAAGAACAATGTGCAGATAGTAAACATAATAGCCTCCTAATTATATTAAATTACCTCTCAGGAGCTGCCCTGACCTCTTGTCAAAGTCGGTGAGCTGGCTTTTAATGACAAATGTGAACCTCAGTGGGACATTCTATATCATCATTTAGTTCAGCAAATGTAGTCCAAATTAGTTATATAGGTGTAATTAGATGCTGAAAAATAATTACCTTGGCCTTACCATTAAAAATTTCTTGCTTGTATCCCCTTGTGATCTATGAACAAATTACTTTATTAGGAAATCATTAGAGCTCAATTTGTCTCTATATACCACAGACATCAATATTCATTTCTCATAATGGTACCACACATTCTTGTCATAAATTCATACAGCTACGTAGCCAATTTGGAGTTATTACCAACCTGGAAAAAAAAAACAAAAAACAAAAAAACCTAGTTTTACATACTTAGATGTTTTTCTTAAGCACCATTTTCCAGTAGAAAACTGAACAGAAGTTTTAGTGTTAGGCCATGAATTCTGACAATCTCTGCATTTGTATGCCCCACTACACAGGAAGAGCAGTTAACATGGGTGCTACTACAATATCCAAATTTGTGTCTGCTGAAGCTAACTACCTCCTCAAGACCATGAGAACACACCACGCTATTTTCAGAGCCTTGAGAGCATCCTGCTTGGAGGATTATTTTAGGGCCAGCTCTCAGAGTGTGCAGATGAGAGCAGCTCAGTCCTTCTGAGGCAGTGGGGAGGCATGCACAGATGCCCTGCAGGACTGCCTGGCCAGGACTGACCCATCCCATGGGAGCTGCTAGCCATTGCTGAGCCATGACCATGATCTCAGAGCCCACTGCAACTTTTATTGGGCGTCTTTCTCTGCAGATTTCTCTGAGCACTGAGAAAGCAGGCTGCTTCAGTGCCCTTGATGTGGGGACGTAGTACAGTTTCAAGTCATATCTAGCAGTTAAGTGATTTATTGACTATTAGAATTTACAGAGCAGATGTGAAAAGGGAAAGAGATGATTAGTCAGACCCCAGGTCACCTCCTGCTATAAAATATGTTCCCATAGTTTAGCTTTTAGCTTTCACACAAGCGCAGGTTCTCATTGAAGTCTGTCATTGCAGGACTGAATAAAGCGACAAGGTCCAGCTAATTCTCTACAGTGATGGTTGGATATTTACTCCAACTCGTTGTTGAAATGAGCCAATATAGAGCTGTTGTCATCTTTGTACTTCTCAGAGCATCACAGATACCCATACAAGTACTTTGTATACTAGACCTTTTGAATTTCCATTTTGGTGTGTGTATGCATGTGTGTATTTTACACATTTTATAGTATGAACATTTTTGTAGATTTTAGTATGCTACAAGCACTGAAGAAGAATTTAATTAAGATCATATACAAGCAAAAATATGCCCACAGAATTCATAGTCGCTTCAGAAAAAAAAATGTCAGTAGTGGATTTTTCAAAATTATTGCTTAAAAGTTGATGAAGACTGAGATTCTCAGCTTCCTTCCTTTAGCTTCCATTTCAACAGGTACAAATTATCATCTCTTACCAGTTATAAAATTCTTAGTCTAGAATATGTAGTAGTTTCACACTGACAGGCAACTAAGCTCCACCACACCACTCTCAATCCTCATCCTCAAAAGGACAGGGAGAGAAAACATGATGAAAAACATCTCAAAAGTAGAGATAAAGACAGGTAGATCACTCACCAATTACAGTCAAGGGCCAAACAAACTCAGCATAGGGGAATTAATATAATTTATTGCCTACAATAATGGTCTAGTGCAGTGAGAACTAAAAGCAAACTAAAACCACCTTCTCCCCATCCACCCTCCTCTGCCTCTTCCCACCTAACAGTACAGGCGAATGGGGATTGTGGTCAGCCCATTATGTATGAAATCTGATGCTCCTTCATGGTCACGTCCCCTTCCCCCGCTCCAGCATGGGACTCTTCCCAAACTGATTCCATGTG
The DNA here is from genome assembly GCA_002909625.1 of Bambusicola thoracicus. NCBI lineage: Eukaryota > Metazoa > Chordata > Aves > Galliformes > Phasianidae > Bambusicola > Bambusicola thoracicus. Next base: position 18,027 of record PPHD01011940.1, read on the forward strand.
AGCTTCCTACGGGCCGCAGCTCTCCAAGCACTGCTCGAACACAGCTCTGTACCATAGGGCCCACCCTTCAGGAACTGCTCCAACATGGAGCCCCATCTGCAGCAGGTCCCCCATCCCTCCTGCCCCACTGTGGGCTGCTGGGCTCTGCTCAGAGAGAGTACTCCTGCAGCCCCCCACTACTAAAACTTTACCACATAAGACCAGCACAGAATCATAGAATTGCTCAGGTTGGAAAAGACCTTAAAGATCATCAAGTCCAACTGCAGCCTAATCATACTACCCTAACTCTAACAACCCTCCGCTAAATCATGTCCCTGAGCACCACATCTAAACGGTTTTTAACCACATCCAGGCATGGATCTCTGGGGAGCCTATTCCAGTGCTTAACAACCC
>PPHD01011941.1:0-18418 GCA_002909625.1 Bambusicola thoracicus
AAAAAAAATCCTCTGATAAAAAACTTTCAGAAATACAAAGTGAGATTGAAAGTATTTACATTAATCTTGTAGTTATTGGATTCTATGAGATGTCATCTTCACTCTAATAAGTAATCAGTGGTGTATGCTGCAGCACTGTTACTCTCATGTAGTTGCAAATAGAGATACCTTACTAAAAAATCCCTCCCATAAATCTTCTGCATATCCTCATTAAATAAATAAATAAATAAATAAAATTAGAATGCATTTTTTGTGAAATTATTGCATGGAATGTACAACTTCTTATTGGTGAAATGTTTGAACTATGATGTAGGATACTTACAGCTACCACAGAGAAGAAAGCCTCTATGATTAAAAAGGAAATTGAACTAAAGTCTACCATAAATTATTGAAGATATGCTGCAAAATATTCTGTTCCAACATGTTTTGAAGACCTGACTGGGATTTCTACCAAGGAAGAAAATTCAAAATGAACATCAAAGTGACCAAGCCAAGACAGTGTTTTACACCAGGAAAATAAATTTTAACACTTTGTACATGCTATGGGATGAGTGTATTTTTTCCTAGAGTTGTCTGATCAGTTACCCAGGATCTGATGAGCATGTAGGTGGACTTTGGCACAATTTTCCAGAAAACAAAGCAACATAAACCTCTTCCTCCTTTCCTCCTAAATAGCAGTAACAAGGGAGATTTGGGGGAAGAATACCTCAGAGTGCCAAAAATGACAATAGATAATATTTTCATACTGATTTTTTTTTAAGAATCTCTTGAAGATTTCAGTTTATGCTAAATTTGTTTTAAGAATAAATTATAGCTTACTCTTGAAAATATTTAAGCATCTGAATGCATCTACCTGAATAATTGCAAAGATTTATTAGGATACAGTACACTCAAAAGTACCATGCAGATGATGAAGCATATCATGCAAATGATGAATTAATTGCTACTAATTTGAATCAGATTATAGACTTTGCTCTCCCATGTTCACTTGTCACTTCTACAGAGTGGTAAAGGTCAATAAGTAAGCAAAATTGAAATCTGTGTAATCAATATTGGCAGCAAAAGAATACATCAGAAGTTATCTGTCAGAATGAAAGGTTTCTGTATATACTTCATATAGATGCAGCTGGCAAGAAAAAAATTAAGAAGTAAATCCACAATGCTGAAAATCAAGGTACTACTGCTGAATATATTTTACAAAATGCAGAGTAAATTGAACTCCCCTTAAAAACAAACAGACAAACAAACATATACTTGAGTAATCTACATTCATCATTTCTTTAACCATTACTAATATTCTTAACTATTATTACAATATTTTAGACTGCTAGTATAAAGGCAGAAAAAATTGCTATATGGCAGAGAATACTGCTGTTATCTGCTGTGGTACATTGAGCTAACATGCCACCAGGTGGTGTAGGACAAAAACTAGAGATGTGATTTTGACAGATCTGTATGCAAAACTTAAGATAGGCTGTGCACAAACTTCTTCCATTTTAAAACATATTGGTGAACCTCAGAGTTTGCTAGAACACTCGAAAAAAGTTTTACTTTGCTTTCTATAGTTGTGAAGGCAGTAATCTCAATCCAGTTCCGCTGCTGAAATTACTATAAAAACCCTGCGCCAACAAACTAAAAGACTTGTCTCTGCAAAGAAAATCATCCACTTTGTTAAAACTGAATCTCCAAATGTTCTGAGTCTATTGCTTCTCTATTTCTCTTACAGAGGGATGAATGAACCACACAAGTACTGATGATTGGCTGGACTTGTTTGCAACAGCTGCAGGAGGAGTTGCCAAATGTGTTTTCATGTAACATAGCCTAAGTGCTTGATAAGCATTAAAATTCATTTCTATTCTTTAGCAGAAATAAAAGTACACTATTGCTACAGAAATTATGACTAAATCCTTAAATATTATATGCTTGTCTTGGTCAGCTTGCATCATGCTGTAGCAAGAGCTTAATCAGAGAATGTGGCCCCCTTTGTGTCACATTTGACCTTACTATCAGATATTTTCCATGAAAAATGTTCAACATTTTTTTTTAAATAATATACCACTAGAAATCCTTCAAAAACTCAGTGGCAAATATGTGTACAGTAGTTGAATAATACCTTTTTTTTGAAAACCGTCTTAGAGCCACAAGGGAAAAAAAAATACAAAAATGAAACAAAACAAATGCTCAACTAAAAGGAAGGTTGTATTTCAGTTGCTACTTCTCTGATTTATGCACCATTGCTTTTCTCAGCTGACTGCTCTTTCTCTTTAGCTTATAAAAATCTACCATTCATAGTTGATAATTTCTGTCTTTGAAATTGTAGGCCAAACAGCAGCACTTAACCCCTTTGGAGGAATCCTACAAGCTGCTGTCTATTAAGACACACAAGCCAGAGCTATTGTTGTCTATTCTTTCTCCATAAAAAGAAAAAAAAAATGCAGGCTGTAAAACACTTTGCATGACGCAGCCTTCTCCCACCTAAGTGCCAATAGAATTTGTTATTCTTTTCCCACATGCATCAGAATACATTGTATTTTGGGGTCATACATAGCAAGCGAACTTATCAGTGAGACCTCTTTATCTCCTATTCTGATTCTTTCATTGTGTTTGTCTCTGTAGCATCTGAATGTTTCCAGTGCTGTATGAGGAGATATGATTAACCTTTTTGTACTCTCTAAGCAGTATACAGAGTATTCTGCATTTTTCTTTAAACAAGACATGCACGTGAATCTACACATACCTACATGCATGATATCGGGGATAATAAAGAAATGTACATCGCCCTTAAATAAGAATATAGCCTGCAAATACCCTTACATCTTGCAGATGACCTTAGCAAGCCCCACAGAGACAACTCCCTGCTCTAGTTTGTTCTTCTAGAGGAAACATATTTGTTACCAAGGTTGAGTATCCTGTGTAACTATTCAACTGCTTTAGTTGTTAGGCAATCTGCATGCAAGTTTTTGAGATTTCTGAATGTAAGGAGTGAACACAATCTGATGTGCTGTGGGATGCTGCCCTGGAAGGCAGAAGAGAAAACCTCTGCATCTGTGTTTCTGAGAAGAGCTGCCTGTTTCCTATGCTCTGACCTTCCTACCCAGGAATACTGGCATTGATCTGTACTCCTTCGTACCTGCTAAAATACCATTAATTCAGAGATAACTTCATTTTTTTTTTTTTTTTTCTGTTTCTCTATCACCAGCTCCCTGGATATTTCCATGAAATTTGAACTATGGTTGCTAAGGAGATAATCCGTTTCTGCTGATTAGTCATCCTCCACTGTCATAAGTGGCTTTATAGGAGAACTGTTCATATAGTCACTGGTTCTGATGTCACAAGGACTGGGGTCCCACAACAGAGCAAATAGAAGGCAAGTATAATAATTCTTTCCATTAAAACCAGAAAGCAAAATTGTAAAATTATAATAAATTCTTCAGGAAAAATCAATGACAAAATGCAGAATTGGATTTCTAAAAAATCTGTGAGTTATTAAACAACTCTTTGAAGTAAATGCAACCTTTACTGACGTTTGAAAGCACTGAGGAATGAATTAACTTTTTGGATGAGTAGAATTATTTCTATGGCATAAACTATTTTTCAAACTGATTTTCTATTAAGACAGTCTCATAAAATGAATTTCTATCTGCATTTGAAAATCTATTCACTTTTGAATGAGTCACTCAGTGCCTACACATAAGGGAATCTTGCAGTCCAAATATTATTTAGGATTCAAAATGAAACCATGTTTTATGTCTGAATACAGTGCTATAATTACCTCAGTTTATAGCTGTCATTAAAAAAAAAAAAGAAAGAAAGAAAAAAAGTAAACCAATGCAGATGATTGTATTAATCTACACAGTAAACATTATTTTGTCATCTATGGGATGACCTAAAAAACAAAATAGGAAATGTTTAGTTTACTAAGTCAGGAATGACAAGACAGCAGGAAATGGAAACACATTCTGCTTCCCAAATGTCCCATCATCAGGCTTTTATGAACTCATTTAACAAGTTTAGCTATAGGGTAAATGTTACTTTCTTTGTTAGACTGTATGTCTTGACCTCTGTCTAGTTCACATAGATAGACAGAATGAAGTGACTTGTAAAGTAAGTAATGATTTTTGTTCAAATCAGACAGTTTAATTTTAATAAGCTGAGATAAATGTGTTTACATAGAATTGTATTGTATAAGAATGTAAATGTTCATGGTAAATAGAAGGCAACTTGCAACTTAATAAGTTAGGACATAATTTTTTGGCGGGGCATATAGATGTCAAAAAAGTTTTTTTCCTTTTTTTGTTATTCTTGGGATTTTCAATTCAAATTCATTTTACAAACTGAAAGCATGTTCTTATTATAAATTTGTTTATTATCTCATGGTATAACTCTGTTCCCCTAGCTCCCCTAAGAATATAGTCCTTATGCTAAAGGTGCTATTTCATCATCTTGAACTTTCTTCCATGTTCCCAGCCATGCACTGAAGAAATCAGGGAGTAAGAGATTCTGTAAAACACTGTAGATTTTACCTGTTTGCAAGGGCACTTGTAGCTAATATAATGGCTTCCAGAATAAGACATCATACCAGGCTCCATTTTAGATACAGATCAGAATTTGTTATTTTTAAGGATTCTGCAACATCACAGAAACAGCTATGTGAAATCATTTTGAATTTGCCTGTAATTAGATAAAGGGCACAGACGAGTACACAGAAGAAAAACTACTTTTTTTTTTTTTTTTTTTTTTTAAACATCTAGTAATTAAGTGAAGGAAAGCAGTGGTTTCTAGCAAGAAAATAATTCACTTGTTAATCTTAACCACAGTAAGTTAAGTCACAGCATTTAGATCAAATTGCAAAAAAGACAAAAGAACTGGAAGTGTCTTATTTCACATACTGATACCCAACATACATTTATTTTTCTGCTTAATGTCCTTCCTAGTCTCATAGGGGCCTTAGTACAGGAGGAGTATAGGGTTACAAAGACAGAATGCATTGCAAGGACATACAGCAAAGGTCTACTCAGATACACTGAAATTGAAAGAGAGGGAAAATGAAGTAGAATTCACAGTCTTGTTAGAATCTACAAGTGAAATTTTACTTTTCTGCTTCCTGTGTTACCTGTTTGCTTTTTCATGCTAATGCTAAACCTTTTGTTTCAGCTATGCCCCACTTTCCTACTTTTAATTTAAAAGTCAAACTCTTAGCCTTATGAAACTCTCATGTGCTTTTATTCTTTCTATAAAAAGAAATACTGCGGCATTAACTGTGATATATATGTGTATAGACTAGATTTTGTCACCATAATAGTCAGTTAGGTGGTAAATGACTGAAATTAAGAGACTTGCATTAGCATGAAGCTGCTACAATGTACAGGGAATCAGCCCCATCCTGGATGCATTTTAATGTACAAAATGAAAAAGAGATACAAGAATAAAGGCATGTTTATGACTTTCTGACGTAACCAGCACCCCCATTGCATATAACTTTATTTTAGAAAATGTAAATGATATATTCAGATACAGTACCTACAACTTTCTAGCAAATTCTTTTACAGTAATTCCATTTGAATGCAGACATCTGCAGAGATACTATAAAGTACCAATTAAGCTTTCTATATGTATCATTTAACTGGAGTGTTTTTATCATGGACATGACCATTGCCTAATTTGGGATCAATTTGTATGCACACCAAACCAATCTTAAGGTATTTGAAATCAATCACTAGAACATTGAAAGTTCCCCAAATTTGAAATATTGAAGTTATCCATTCAGTGAGCTTCATTTAAGCTGTATACTGAATATGTAAGGAATTTTGTGAAAAAAATAAAAAAATAAAAAATGTGCAATTATGTAATTAATTCCAATGCAGATGCACAAAAAGACCACTGGTAATATTCATTACATCTTTTCCTTACTCTGAGCAGCTGGCTCTGCAAACTTACCTTTCATTTAGCAAATTAGTGCTGTGAGTTAAATGTAATTGTCTATGTTTTTTTCTTTTTTTTCTCAATTAGAAAAATAATAACTGAAAATTCCAGTAGGTGAATGTATATTATCTCCCATATTGATTAACAACAAGATCTATCTTAGAACTAATTGAAAACCTTATTTCTCCTATATTTTCCTTGGAGTCAAAAATGTCTCTGTTTTCACTAGGATCCTATGTAGATTTTTATTTTTATTTTTATTTCAAAGCAAATGGACATGTCCTGGACCTCTTTTAATTTTCAGTGTGAAAAGCAGAGGCTGCTGCCACTTGAGCTAAAGTACTTTCATATCATCTGTGGTCTATGCCTCTTTGTGTTAGAAATAGTGGTATGAGAGGTAATGTAGTTCTCTGCTAGAGTATCATGTAGTCCTACTACTCTCAGTTCCACTGGCACTTTCCTACTTGTGTTCCCTGCCCCTGTACATCATATTGGAGACTTTATGGCTTGTTTATTAAACCTAGCATTATGCAAAACAATAGAATCATAGAATTGTTTTGAGTTGAAATGAACCCTTAAAAGTCCAATTCCCCTGCAATGAACAGGGGCATTCACAGCAAGACCGGGATCTTCAGAGTCCTGTTCATCCTGACCTTGAATGTCTCCAGGGACAAGGTTTCCACCACATCTCTGGCAACCTTCTAATGAGTTCTAGTGCCTCACTACCCCTACTGTAAAAATCATTTCCCTTGTATCCAGTCTAAATCTCCCCTCTTACAGTTTGAAACCATTTCGTCTTGTCCTATCACAGCAGGCCCTATTAAAGGGTCTTTCCCCTTCTTTCTTGTAGCCCCTTAGATACTGAAAAGCTGTTATCAAGTCTCCCCAGAGCTTTCTTTTCTCCAGGTTGAATAGCCCCAACTCCCTCAGTCTGTCCTCATAAGAGAGGTGTTCCATTTCTTGGATCATTTTTGTGGCCCTCCTCTGGATGCACTCCAACAAGGCCGTGTTGCTCCCATACTGATGGCTTCACATCTCCAGGTGAGGTCTCATCAACACAGAGCAGAGGGGTAGGATTGCCTCCCTCAACCTGCTGGCCAGGCTTCTTTTGATGCAACCCAGGATACAGTTGGTTTTCTGGGCTGCAAGAGCAAAAACTCAAAAGTTAGGCATGTGTGAACCTAATGCAGTTCAACATAGCAAAGCGTAAGGCTTTGTACTTAGGTCAGAGTAGTCCCAGACATGTAAACAGATAGTGAGAAGAAGAACGTGAGAGGATCCTTGTGGAGAAGGACCTCGGGGTCCTGGTGAATGACAAACAGAACATGAACCAGCTTTTGGAGCTTGGAAGACCAACAGTATCCTCGGCTCCATGAAAAGAGAGGTGACCAGCCAGGGACAGGGAGGTGATTGTCCCTCTCTACTTTGCCATCATGAAGCTCCATCTGGAGTACTGCATCCAGCTCTGGGGCCTCTATATCGGAACTGCTGAATCAAGTCCTGAACCTCTGAATGACCACCTGGGGCGAGCTCTGAGTCAGCTGCAGGGGCACAGGTTAACACAGTTTTGCCTGAGTGACCGGAGGAGTGGAGCCAGGCTCCATCTCTCCTAGACCCCATTTAAGGACTGACTCCTCAGGAGGAAGGATCTCTATCTGGAGATCTTTCCTCTGGAAGTCCTTCTGCAAGCCCAGGAAGTAGGTAAGATATTTATTTCATTTCTGCTTTGTAACAGGATAATCTCTCCAAGCCAATACCTGTTTGCCTTACAGGCCTCCACTACAGGAAAAGTGTGGAACTGTTGGAGAGGGTCCAGAGGAGGGGCATGAAGAAGATCAGAGGGTTGGAGCACCTCCCCTACAAAGACAGGCTGAGAGAGCTGGGCTTGTTCAGCATGGAGAAGAGAAGGCTGACAGGAGACCTTATTGTAGCCTTCCAGTGTTTTAAAGGGGATTATAAACTGGAGGGTAATCAACTATTTACAAGGGTAGACAGTGATAGGACAAGGGGGGATGGTTTTAAGCTCAAGGAGGGAAGTTTTAGATTGGATATCAGGGGGAGGTTGTTCACAGAGAGAGTGGTGAGGTGCTGGAGCAGGCTGCCCGAGAGGCTGTGGATACTCCACCCCTGGAGGTGTTCAAGACTAGGTTAGATAGGGCCCTTGGCAATCTGGTTTAGTATCAGATCTGGAGGTTAATGGCCCTGCCTATGGCATGGTGGTTGGAACTTGATGATCCCTGGTGTCCCTTCAAACCCAAGGTATTCTATGATTCTATGGTTCTGATTGATGACTCGTGTCCACCTTGCCATCCACCAGTACTTCTAAGTCTTTTTCAGCAGGGCTGTTCTCTAACCTTACATCACCCAAATTGTACCGATAGTAGAGGTTGACATGACCTATGTGCAAGACCTTGCAATTGGCTTTTTTGAACCTCTTGAATTTCACCTGAGCTGACTGCTAAAGTCTGTCTAGCTCTCTCTGGATGGCATCCTATCCCTTAGGTGTGTTGATTGCACTGCAGAGTGTGGTGTGCTCTACAAATATGCCACAAAAAGGCTGAACGTTTTCCCGTTCAAAACTGCTCCTCTGAATCATGGCCTTTGGATGAGAAGCAAACCCTTTTTCTATTACTCAATTAGTATTATTATTATTATTTTAATTTAATCAAAATAAAACAAAAATTGTCACAGAATATTGGAGCATTTCTCACCTCACGTATATGTTCTCACTCAACCAGCTTGGTTGATAGCAACAATCAGGGTTGTTCTGTTTTACTTAATGGATCATTGAATTCAGAGGCTACATAAGATGCCCCTTTTACACTTTTACTTATAGAGTAAGGGTAGCTTTTGGTAATAAAATTTCAAAACGTAAAATTGATGAACAAGCGTTTTGTTTTGTTTTTTCTTACAGAAAAAAAAAATGTTTTTGAACAAAGTTTATATCTGCTTTTCCTAAGAAAGCAAGTTTGAAATTCTACTAGTTCAATAGTCCACCTTTTAAAATAGCTATATTACAGGCCAAAGATCTCAGGCCTGTAATCTTTTTCTGGAAATGTAAGTCATACTTTTTTAGATCTGATAAAGTGAACTGAACTAAACAAGTCTTTCTTGATTCACCATGTGGTTTAAGTTCTTAAAAGACCCTTGCAGCCTTGCTTACACTTATAAAGTATTCTCTTTCAAAATTAAAAAGAAATGAGCATTTTTAAAGTAACTCTGAATTTACTTGAAACTGAAATTAAACTTTCAAGTTGAAATTCTTCCAAACTCACTAATATTTTCTTCTCATTAATTTAGCTCATAGAAACCTCAGATTAAATATGCTCAACATCAGTTTAACTTTGTTTCTACTGAACTGATGGGAAGTTTAAAATCAACATTAATGGGAAAAGGCCAATCTTTTTAAAAAGAAATACAGCTGACTAGAAATTCAGCAGATCAAAAATGTGTGGAGAGTGAGCATTTTTCCTTAGGGCTTAAGAATAAGCTTTTAACTTTCATGCCTAATGCTAAGTAATGTTTGTTCTGCTTTATTGCAGGGAATGAAGGGAACTGACCTCAATGGCATGATTATGGATATTCAGTAGATTTTTTCTGAAAGTATATATCACCTCAGTTCTTTGGGATAAAAGGCAATAGCTAATAAGAAAGTGTAGTCCAAAAAGCTGCTATTGGTCTGAATGAACATTAAAAACCATGATAATTTTATTTTTCATATTAATTTTTTTTCTCTGATCTTTTACATACTCCTGTTAGATGTATTTTATAAAATAATATTGTAATTAAATTAAGTACATTAAATTTGCTTTATTTTACATGACTATGGAGCTCTGGACTATGAAGTCAAGAACTGTCTTGCCATAATGATCCCAAAATATACTGTTTCAGTAATTCAGAGGACATTCTAGAGCTTGCATCAGGCTTGTATCTAAAAGGAACTACTAGATACAGATACATACTAGATACACAAAATATGCACTGAGAAAGATCAAAAGGGGTATTGCATCAGATCCAGCCAGAAACCAAAGGGTATGCAGGAGAAAGAGACATGAAAAAAAAACCAACACAAATAAAAACCTACGTATACCATCATGTACCACAGCAGTTAGCTCGACACAAAATTTAGTATAGATAATAATGAAATAATTTCTGTTACAATAGAGTTCATTTTATAAATTTTTGAAAAATAAGTTATAAAATTTGTGATGATACTAAATTGCTATTGCCTTTTTCTTTTGTTTCAGCTATTACTTCTTCAGTGATTCCTGGAATGTATTTATAGCTTGCCTTCTTACCCTAATTCAGCATAGAATGTAAGTTTTGAAATATCCAAATAACAAAAATTGGGTATTTAGTTAATTAGCTTGGCAAATGTTCTTGGGCTTATCTCATTTAATTTGGTACAGAGGACCAAAACTAGATTCTCCATATCATATCTGCCTCTTTTAATTTGCCTCAGCTGGAAAAGATGCAGTTGTTTTAAGCACTTTTCACCAAATATTAATTATACGGGAAATAAAGTAATAATGCTTTCCTATTATGGTGACAAGATTTTGCTGCTTGAAATTTAAATGTTGAAAATTAGATGGTATTATTAGTGTATTAGTCTCAGTTTGGATGGACTTCATTACTTCAAAAACATCTTGCAGAAAACTAGACACTTCTGTTGAGGAAATCATAAGTCTTTTCTGGTCACTACCCACTAAATGCTATTTTTACATTTATCTTCTCTGTTGAAGTTTTAGACAAAGCAGTGAAGAAACAGGAGAACTTTTCTGAACACAGGTTCAGTAACTCCTTTATTTTCTCCATCTAAAACTGATGCCAATGGGCTATAAAGTGAAAAGTGTATTTTTAATATAGCTAGGCTGGGAAACAAAGGAGTTATTTAAAAGCAACCGAAGGGGGGTTGCAATTAGAAGCAAGGTAGAAGAAGATAATAAAACATAAAATAATTAAGAGTGAACAACTGATTTCCAACAGAAATTCAAGAACTGAAATTTAAAATTGTGTGCTGCTATCAGAATTTCACAGGCATTTAATTTAAATCAGGGATAGACTTCCAAAGTTGCTGAAACAGGGAAAGTGTAAGTGAAGGAGGGACATACTGGACTTACTAAACAACTGATAAAAGTTTTTTGCTTGGTAAGAATACAAAGATATCTGAATCTATGACAGTAAGAAAAAAAGACAGAAGATCTGTTGACTTAATGTTGTTTACAGTTGAACACATTTTCTTCATTGTCTCCATTCCATTCATGTGTCTGAAGAGTACATCATATAGCACTCCAGATTACAGCATAGGTTCTGATGGATCATATCCATTCTCACCACCTCTGAGCAATATGTTGGTAGCAGTTTCAGTGCTGAATGTTTCCACAACAGACCTTGAACTAAGTAGGGCAATAAACTGGAAAATCACCTTCTCTATCACATTCAGTATCTCATTAAGATCATGGATGTCTGCATAGGTAAAAAGCACCTCTTTCTTACTGGAGGAAGACTGTGGTAGTGTTTTCTGTGCTTCTTGGAGGAAATTTCTCTCATCAGGACTGATGAACTGTCACTTTGCATTTGATGTAATGGTCACAAAAAGGCAAAATGTGTTTTATCATCAGTGACGCAACTTCAAGGGCAGACATATTTTTTCCTCTCTCACTTTCTTCTAAAAATGGTACATATTAGTGTAAATTCATAATTATCTATGAGAGTTTCTTATACCCATGAACATTACAGCAGTTTAGAGGCATTTGGGATGTGCATTAAGGTGAATAATATACTGAGTGGCTTGTGTATAAATTCAGGCATACCCCTACACTGATGAAGAGATGAGATTCTCTTCACAGGGTGCCCCTAGTGACTTCTTCAGAGGTATTGCTGTCATCAGAAGAAATTTGGAGTGAGGTAAGCTGTTTGTCATGATCAGCAGCGTAATATCTACCAGCTTATAAAGAAAGACTTCTAGAAAAAGCATAATTGACACCAAATTTGCCAGAAGGTGGAAAAGGAAGTTGCTACATGAAGCATGAGATTGCTGTGTGCTCTAACTTATTCTGCTTTGAGGAAAAAAAAGGTATTTTTAAAGGATCAATGGTAGCTATCGGTGGAGGAACTTTTTTTTTGTCCTTTCTAGGCATCTGCAGACTGAGCTTTCCTCTCTGAACTTGGTTGAACAGTTGATTCATTTCAGTACAACTTATTTAAAGTTATCACTTCTTTCAGGCACCAAGTTCAAGAGCAGTGAAGCCTAAGGTTCCCTTCCCAAGCCATGGAAAGAAAAGTTATGCTGCCAGGGGAAACTCAGACCACTGCAACTCTGACCTTATCTCAGCAGTGTGTAACACTTCATTGCCTATATGAGGCTGGAGGCAATTACATTCACATTCTGTTGGGTAGGTTATATGGAGGTCCAGCCACTTAGATGTTCACAGGACAGATCTGAGCTAGTCACAAAGCTAGGTGGCAGTGTCACAGTTCACTTTTAACCACTTAGCCTTGTCCACTTTTAAGTCTCATTATGTTCTACAGCAATAGAATACAATTTGGAACTCAGAGGATGGAAGTGCTCTGTGTCATTCATATCTTTGTCTGCTATTGCATTAGAGCACTGTTTTGTGAAGATGTTTTATATCTCTGTAAGTTTTTCTCCTTGCAGACTATTCCCTGGCAACTATCCTGTGCTATGACAACAAAAATCGGCCTGATCTAGAGTTTTTTTTTTTCACAGTTCTGACTTGATGTTACTTCATCATAAAGAGTTAATGGTTTACAAGTCATCCTAACCTATTTTTTTTCTTCTTTTCCCCTGCTTTTTTAAATAATAAAATAAAGGCAGGCTGCCTTACTGCAATATCTGATATTGTACCATCTTCCTTCTCTAATCATCCTGTAATGCTCTAATTCCTTTACTTTGACTTCTATTTTAGATCTATAGAAATATAACTGTTGAGCCTTTTCTCAGATATTTGATACTGAGAATATTGGCAGTAATAACTTTGTAATTTCAGCACAGCCAACTGGGGGCAAAGATCATTGTCCAAACATTGCGATGCCCTCCATATTCTTACAGAGATATTAAATCAGAATCCTACACATTTAGTTTAGTCTACATTGATGTACACTCTATTTTCTAAGCAAATCTTTCAAACATACTTAAAAAAACCATTCTATCATTCCCAGGAACTTTATTCCATATACCTTCTGAAATGGACTTATATTCTGTGTATGCAACCTAACAGGATGGTGCCAAGAGTAGCATAATTTAAGCAGGCTTAATTTCTTGCATTTTCCTTGATAATTCTGTCCTTCTGAGCTTTGTTTGTCTGGCAGTACTGCACGTCTTCTAAACTGCAGGTTCAAATAATTAGAATTAAATTTTTATAGCATATTTTTGGTTTCAAAATTCCTTTCTGTCACTATAAGCTATACGAATACAAAGTTTCCTCCTTACACTTTTAGAATCATTTTTCTATAGGGGTTTTATAAGTCCCTTAAAATGTACTATGGATCCCCTTTGGAAATTAGTTCATAAAACTGTTTCCCAGTACACAGCTGGATGCAAAATAAGGAAATGCTATAGCTTATTTATTTTTGAGATATATTTCAGCCCCTTCTGTAATATCCAGAATACTTTAACAAAGTATGCAATTCAGTCCAGAAACTCTAAATTTTGCCTTTGATATTGGTGGAAGCAGGATCAGCCCTCTAGCAGAACTGAAATTTGTATTTGTATAGTAACAGAGCTTGAGTTATCACTACAGAATAAATTTATTTTTAATAGCTATATAATTTCATCATTATAAATGAACTCACACAGGGAAGGTAGACTTTCAAAAACACCTGGAGTAAGCCAGGTTGCTTGTTTATGTAATGATGCATCTCAACATCAGTAAATCACATTACTGAATGGACACAAACTACTACCCTCTTGTATAACTGCAAACTCATTTCTTGCGTGTTCAGTGTAATCATACTGTTAATCTTATTAATAATGCTACTTCCTGTGCACAGATTCCTAGTAATTATTCTTTAAATTCTTTGCATGGTCAGTGCTACAGTGTAGAAAATGGGACATGGGAAAGGTGTAGGAGTGAGCCTAGAAAGGAAAGAAAATGAAGCACAAAAAAACCCAACACTTTTAAACGTACTGATGGATGACTTTCCCAGTTTCAGAACACTGGTAAAAATGGGAACAGCACCCTCATTTCTGATGTTCAAGAGCAGTACTCCTACCAAAAAACTTCCTTCTTCTTTATTTTGAAAAGACTCTATTTCCTAGCAGGAGACATTGCTGTGTACTGGCATTCCCAAATCAATATACAACAAGAAGAAGAAATACTTTAAGAGATTATGAACAGTAACTATTTTTCATTTTGCTATATTATTTCAAAAATATTTTTCCATATGGTAGTGCCAGCAACTCTGTGGTGTTGTACACTTATTAGCAATATTCTGACAGTTCTCAAGAAAACATGCACTCATTCGCCTACCCATAGCCACACTCATCAATGCCGATGATATTTTTTTTAATAAATGCTTTTTCATTGCCATTAATGATACAGACACTGGATACTTTGTTAAAATTATGAAAGAGTAGACATCTAGGAATCACATCCAAGATTTAGCTTTCATGCAGTTCAGGAATGATAATCTATAGAACACTTTTTAAAGTTAATGGGAGTTGAATCTACTGTAAAATCTGAAGCCATGCACAGAAAATTTGCTCCCTGCTGTCAAAAATGTAAACAAAGCATGCAATAGAACGATATTTCTGCTTAGATTTTATAGAAAATCTTATTTATGCTCTTGAACTTCTAATATTCTGTGAAGAACCTTCAGAGAACAAAGAAAATTGTGCTTTCATTATTTACAGTTTTAAAGAGGCTCAATGTCACAAAAGAAATGAAACTCAGTGGGACAGATGAGCTCTCAATGAAGAAAAAGAAGTTAAAAATATCCACCATTAAAAGTATTTCAGCAGTGGCACAATACCTTCAACGATTTCTCAGCAGGGAGCTGAGGTAGGCACCCTGCTAGTCTTCTCTGTTTTCAGTTTGTCACTCTCCTGTCCCGCAGATGCCAAGCAGCTGTCCTCAGAGTTTGAGCTGTGTTTAGGGTCTTGTTTCATCCTTGAGAAGCCTTTAAATTTTGGTATAATTAAATGCATAATATTATACCGTATTTATTTGCAGTTAGCCATCTTAAGGAAAGAACAAATATATAGTTCTTTACTCTCATCACATAAAAATCTGGAATTATGCCCAACCTGTTTTGCAATAATCTGTTTTTGGAAAAAGGCATATAGGGAAAACCCTACATGCCTTCATCGTATCACACATCTCTGCAAAGGACAGGATGCATAGAAGCATTAGAGGCAATACAACAGTTAAAAGAGAAACCATAGTTCCAGCATATACAGACCGACTGTCAGATAATCTTGGAATGAAGACACTTCTTACAATATTAAGTTGTAAAGGAATGTTATATGTTTTTAGCACAGCTTCTATCACTTTACAGGTCCTCTTCTGAGAAAGGTATTATAACTTAGGATATCAAGATACTCAGATCAAATGCAGTTCAGCCAAGTTCAAGTTTAGGAAGGATCTAGAAAAGCCAAGTGAAGGACTTGAATCTCCAAATTCCAGAAGTGGAGGGGACTGTCATTAGGGAGATTATTGAAGGTGATCTCCTTTGAGTATTCACAAGAGAATATCTTAAAATATATCTCTGCCTCCGGTTACTTCCATGACTAAAATCTTATTTATTTTTTAAAAAAGGTAAATTGAATGAAATATGCTGAATATATTTTCACAAGATAATAGTTCCACAGTTATAAATTAATAAGAATATGGCGTATGTTTTTAAATTATGAAGAATTACAGGAAATTTTTAAAGACATTCTTCTCCCCTTCCTCCTCCCAGAGTATTATTTTATTAATTAGGAAATGCGTCAGTGCCTCTTTCTTATACAGTGTGGTTCGAAGTCTGCTAGATGAAACATAACAAGGATTTAACTAATTGACATTAGCTTTCATTAGTCTCTAATGACTCAGATAATGTTATATGAGAGTGAAATAAATTTAGACTGATGTAATATTCAATTAGGATATAATCCAAGGTAGATATTTCACTATTTGAATCTTCTTTCTTTCATCGATCCCTGCTGATGATATCTGCCACACATTCCTCAGCAATACATTAGAAGTGTAGTGCACTTTCACAGGAACAACAGGAGAATTTCAGAATGCTAAATGCCATGTTTATTTCATGTTTATTTAATCAGGCCAAAGTATGATCAACAGCCCTGTGAGATACATTCTATTTACTAAACACTAGTAATTTTTTTTTTTAATAGGTGAGGTACGAAATTCTCTATTCATTTTTAGAGTTTCTCTGTCACTATTATGCCAGTGGAACTAGAGCCACAGGAAAATAAACATAAATCAGATACCTTTGCTGGAATACCTAGGATCTTATACATCTTTCAGGGATAATTTTAGAAACTAATTTTTGGCACTTGGAAGCTGTTTGTCTGAGATGACTCCCACTTAAGAGGAAATGACAATGACACCTCCTGGATATCAGTGGAGTTACTGGAAACATTCTGAAGGAAAACATGGTTGTGGCAATTTAAACCTCTGTATATCTGTTTATGCAAAGTATAAGACAGAAATATATATTAAGTTCTAAGATACAGATTTTGTTTGTTTGTTTATTTTTCTTTTGTGGACAAAACATGTGAGTCATTTACTCCTATATTTTTATGTGGATGCAATAGCAAATTTCTTAATGATCTTAAACCAGAACATCAGAGATTCTCCTGATGGACTCATTTGTTATAAACAAACAAACACTTTTAAAAATTGAATACATTTATAGTTTTGAAGCAAAGGAATTATTTCCACAATTAATTTTTTTAACCCAATAAGATAAAAGCAAACTTGATCATACTACATTGACCAAAAAAGCTAACCTTCCCCATGGGAGAGGAATGGAACTGGATAATCTTTAAGGTCCCCTCTTCCCAAAGCTGTTCTGTGATGATATGATTCTGAGAATATGATTCTGTGAATACCTATTGTATTTTGTTATATAAACAGAATCTATTCTGCAAAAGCCATACTTAGTTTTTATTTTGTTTTGCTTTGTATTCTGTAAATAATACAGTTAATATGGTCATTAATTATCTTTTTTTTTTTTTTTTATTTCCAAAATCAAAACTTATTTGGAATTGCAGTACAACAAAAATTAGTCACCCCAGATTTCAAATTATGTGGAAAGATTTGCAATGGAGATCATACCTGAGCTTTGACATTACACAGTCCATTGACTCAGAAGCTATCTCCTTTCCAAAAGGTCAGGATGCAAAATACTAAATTCAAATGTAATAGAAGCCCTAAAAAAGAAAAAAAAAAAAAAAAAAAAAAAAGATAGACTAAGAGATACTTCCAGGAAAAAAATTTGCTTTGGACAGGAGAAGACAGACTGATTTCCATGGCACACATCTTTTATAATTTCCAATGTTAAAATTTATCTTCAAATTTATGTAATTCAAAATGAGAAAAAAAGCTCAGCAGATATGCTCATAATAAAGACAGTAGTACTTGCAGTTGTTATTTTTTGGAAATCAAATTTATCAACAAGGGTGCACCTTGGCATTTTAAATAAATATAAAATATCTGAATTTATCTTAAATCAAAATGTCAATGAATTTGTTGCTTGTATATTTTAATATTTTAACATTATGCTACTCCTCTTATATTCCTCACATCTATCTTTGCTAATTCTTTCTTTTTCTTTCATATCTCTACTTACTCATTTGTGCACAGTTTCTCAGACTTACTGACAATATACTCCCCTCTTTTCACACTTTTTCATTTTTTTTCTGTCTGTGATTTTTACTTCTTTGTGATAAATTGCTAGTATTTGATTTTATTTACTCCTAAAACATGCTGCACACACCCACAACTGCCCCTGAGTCATAGGATATTAAATTGGAAGTGAACAACATGCAGTTCAGCATCAAAAATATAATCTCGCCCAACATCTCTGACCAGAAGAGAACAAGGAAAGAAAGGTTCACAAACTTTGTTTATTTAAAATTGGAAGTATCAGAACTGTTAGAATAGGGTCTATCATAGTTAAAGATACACATAAGTATTTACCAGTAAATCACAGAATGGCCTGGGTTGCAAAGGAGTCAATGACCATCCAGTTTCAACCCCTCTGCTATGTGCAGGTTCACTAACCACTAGACCAGGCTACCCAGAGCCACATCCAGCCTGGTCTTGAACGCATCCAAGGACGGGGCAATCACAACATCCCTGGGCAACCTGCTCCAGTGTGTCACCATCCTCTGTGTGAAATACTTCCTCCTAATATCAAACCTAAATCTCCCTTGCCTCAGTTTAAACCCATTCCCCCTTGTCCTATCACCATCCACCCTCATAAACAGTCATACTCCCTCCTGTTTATATGCTCCCTTCAAGTATTG